>LIEC01010797.1:0-34149 GCA_001925005.1 Drosera capensis | reverse complement strand
CCCCCCCCCCCCCCCCTTTCACTTCTAAATCTTTTAGATTTAAGGTTTAACTAACTTCAACTTTTCTTAAAAATATCTAAAAATTTTCAAATGCTTCATCATTCACTTTCAACAACTATATATGATAGTTTTTTTTACAAAATGTATATAAATATAATTAAATATTTCTGATCGCCTCTAGTTGTGTAGTTTCAAAAATCAGAAATGTCAAAATATATTAACTCAAAAAGTTGTGTACTCCTTAATACAGGAAAAAAAAAGTTTCCTTGTCATCTTGGGTTGAGCACAAACCTCATATTCTTTGAATCTAACTGATGTGTCTAATGTTATATTATTATTTTTAGTAAGCTTAGTCCTTTTGTAGGGTACACATGTCTCAATATATAATGTAGTAATATAGTATCAATTAAATTTGAAACCACATGATTAATTATTTTATATTCTAAACTCAACCTATACATACTATATACTAAATAAGCGCAATCAAAATAGTGTGAGTTAACAATCAATGTTACTTGCTTTAACACCTTGAAAGGAAATACACATCCCACAATCGCATGACATGCTAAGAGAAATTAAATTCTTTTTCGCAACAGATACTACACGCAGACTCGTCATTTGCAACTATAACTGTGTCAGAAATACCAACGATATTAGTTAATAACATTGTTTTTCACATAAATGACAAGACGCACCAAAATCTAATCAGCGATCAAAAGATGCATTGGCCTCCACTTTTCCAGCCATACCGACTAAATGTGTAAGCTCAACATTGCCAACTACTATGTTACCTTGCTTCTTAAGATAGTATATTAGAAAACTTGCACTTCTCATTTAGCTTCAAAATATCCCATTTATCATAACTATTGCACTTCTCATTTTTCTGTCTTCTCTTGGAATTTGTCTTCACGGGTTCAAATTATTTGCGTTCATCTTTTTGCAACTTAGACTTCCTAGGATACTTTTTGGGTCAAGCGATAAAATTAAGTACAAATGGTTGCTACTTCATTGATTTCTCATTGTTCCTAGTACGGTTCTCCTCTCCAATTCCAATGAGGCATTTGAGATCATCCCCATCCACTCGAATTTTCTTTAATTACATTTCAGAATGGCATAATGAAGACAAACTATGATTTCGCCATTTTTTTCATAGTCAAATTCTTAAAATCATAGATCTGGAAAAAAAACTTCTCTGTTATAAAAAAAATTTCATATTCATGAACTTAGCCATTACATGAGGTTTAGAGACTTTCTCCTTCCTTTTGAATTGAGCTTTCAGCATATGCCTTTGTTCTTTGGTTGTCTTGAATTTATAGAAAGTTTCTGCAAGTCAAGGAGAAAACAATCCAACAGATAATCTCAACAATAGTCTTCATCTTTAAGCCCTGTATCATTATCTATATCTTCTAGTGACTTATCAAATGTACGCAATACAACATAAAATATATTCACATATAAATATATTCACATATTTTATACCGAATCCAACTGTTCTATTCAGGTCATTATACTCTAACCACCAAAATGTTCAAGATTAGGCATAGCAACTTGAAATGAATTAATCATCATTCTTTAGCATTTTTTCAATTCAACAGTCAATTGAAATAAATATACTGAAGGTCAAGGTATTGATGCACCCATCAAATGAGACAAAAATCACTTTGGTCCACGTGACCTTCCTTTTATTTGCTTTGAAAGAATGAATCCAATGTTCAAATTCACCTCCTTAAAACAACCAAGAAACCAAACAACTCAAGAACTAATGAACAACCTCTTTTTTTGATCATGCACGAGAAGCTACTTATCCACCTGCGCCTCTTCCTTTTCGTGAAAACCCAAAACAAGAATGGATCTTGAATCCGTTTCAATGAACTATATCTTGTGACAAGGAAATATATCAACATCGAATCTATTTCTCATATCGTCTACACCTAACAACACATGATCAAATCAGATATGAGTAATGAGAACGATTGCAACCTAGATCTTGAAGGGTGAAACCTGACCGAACCAGAATCGAGAATACACCAAGTTAAAGCCACTATAGATATTTGATCTCTAGTTAGAGGAAACCATTGCACCCAAAATCCTCTTCGTCGTCGGATAAAAGACTCGATGTTGTTGAAGGACGTTGAAAATAAAGGGTGGTGGTTGGTTGATGACGATGGCTAGGGTTTGTGGTGGTTGACTATTGGAACCAGCTAGGGTTCTCCTAGAGGATATATTTTTATTTTAAGATTGTAAAATATCTTTGTTATTTCCTGACTAGATTTGAAGTAAAGTAATCAAGATGTCTAGTTTAGAATACTAAGAGTGTATCCTCCTTGCTAGTATATAATTGAAACATAATATTTTTACATGGATGAATTAAATCTCCACCGTTGAGAATACCAAGGTGTCTTGGATCCCATCATGCACACTATGAATATTTCTTGGTTTGCATGTTCCATTGCTTTAGAGACGTTAAAATTGATTTTCTCTCCATTAAATTTCATATAGAGGGTATCGTCATTCACATCTATTTTTATTTTAGCATTCCCTAGGAAAGTTCTTCCAAATAATATTGATGCTTATGTTGATGCCTGACCATCGTCATTATCCATTCTTAGCACATAGAAAGTTTTTGAAAATATTAGTTCATTGACTTATACCAAGATATCTTTTATTACTCCTTCAGGATGTGCAGTGTATTTATAAGCCAGTTGAATCACAACTCTTGTTGGTTTCTAAGATCCCAAATTGAGAGAGTGATATATTGACCATTGCACACCATTGATGGATGCTTTTAAAAGAGAAGTCCATCACAAGACAGTCAAATTAGAATATTTATATGCTTACTCTACTCTAGATGTATTCTAATTAAAATATAGTAGTGGAAATAAGAATCAAACCCACAGGAACGATTGGTGCAATTACAAAGCTTGTAATGATCTCGACAGAACTCTACCAACTCTATTAAGAGTGGTGAATTAGGGGGAGGGTTTTTTATAAAAAAAAACTAATTAAACTAAATAAATTATAGAGATTAAACTAAAATTGTCTACTTATGAAGAAACTGGATTAAGGTTTTTCCTTATATGATAATAGTGTAGGCAAATCGATGACCTATGTTCTAACTTTTTAGGATCAATCATGGATGATTATCATGCAAATTCGTTATTTATATAGGTTTGGTTGTGATACCTTTCGGCATAAAGCATCACATTCGTTTAATTATTAATTACCAATAAGCTTGTATAATTAACCTAATTTATTTATCCCTAACATACCGGTGAGCTCGTATATGATAAAAATATATAAATTGAATCAAAGCAGGAGAATTCATCAAAGATGAAAATAAGTAGTATTGAGTTTAAACTATCATGTTCACATGGAATCAATCATAAAGTCATGACAATGAGCTTAAATCATGAATTGTTATTTTGCTCTCAATTTAATCACTTGACGCAATTAATAGCTAGGTTATGCCCTCAATAGGTGACCACTCTATTAGATTTCATAACTTATAAATGATTAAGGTCAAATTTCATGCACTAATCATCATATTCAAATCTGGTTTAGTGATCTAACTTATCTCATGATGCATATTAGCTAGAATTTAATCAATTTATCCCTACTAGGTGACTATTCACTCATGATCATTATCAAATTCTCACTTATCATCATCCTAAGCATAATCGCAACCATAAACTCTAAATGAATAGAGAGAAATGATAATACAATGTGTAAGAACGAAGATACAATGATGAATTGAAGAGATCCAAAGCGTTAGACCAAGTTCTAATCTCCAAAAGCGTAGAAATCAAATAAACTAAATCCAGTTTTTTGTGAAATGAAATGAATGTAAACTCCCAGAAAATGACGAACTAACTTTCCTAAAATAAGAAAATACACGGGTATTTATAGAAAAATCCTAAAGAATTCGAAATTCGAACAAAAATAGAACAAATCTGGATATTTGACTAGTGTAACGATCCTTACATGCTTTGGCAACACTTGATCCTTGATGTAATGATAGTAACATCCATTAAACTTAATTGTAACAATCATTACATAGCTCTGCTGCTCTGTATCGACTCCAAAGAGTGTAATTATGTAACATAATAGGTGTATTACAGGTGGTTACATACTCCAATGTAGGTCGTTATAGCTCCAAATTAATCCCATTTGACATGGAAATATCACTAAACAGGGTTGGCTTATAGCAGAAGTGAAAGTGCAGCAGACTAGGAATGCAACAAAGCTAATAGGTGAATGGACTCGGATCTGAGTAACGGTCATATCGTAGATTGAGATTCGAAAATCACGGGTGAGGATGCCTGTTAATATCACTGAGGATTTGCACAGGGAAAAAATAGATAGCTGTCAATGTCAACATAGTATAATCATGGGTTCTAATTCCCTGAGCCTATAAAAGGGGATTGATCGAGCTCAAAGAAGATTGACGATGATTGTGGATTTCATTTACAAGAAAGAAAAAAACTCTCAAGTGTTGAGCAATCATTCTCAATATCCATGAAGAAAGATTTGAGAAATGGAGTTCACTAGTCTATACAAAGAATAATATTTGTAGTAGAGATTTTGGAGAAGATCTATGCAACGATTTAGGTTCTAACCTTAGCAAGTTTTGTACTTGTAAGGGGTTATCTTTTAAGCCACAAACAAGAAGATAGTGAACTTATCTCTTGGCTTGACCACATTAGTTACCAAGGAAAGATTGGAGTAAGTCTTCTTTGATCAATTGACAATGATTTTCTAAACCAGTATAAAAATCTTATGTCCTTTACTGCTTTTCGTGTTATACTTAGAGCTGTTAGAAAATCTTGTGTCCACTAATGCTTTTCATTGAAATACTATTGTCTCTACTACAGGCTCAGAAGGTTAAGTGCATATTATCCAAGACTAGATTGCATTGAACCATGAAATTTTTTTAATAGCCTATTCACTCCCTCTAGGCTATTCATTATAAACTCTGCGATTTATAGTCGGTATTAGAGCCTTATTTTCTAGACCTAACAATTATTAGAAAGGAATATGTCTCTTTCTTGTCTACTTGTCATTTACAAAAGAAGTTACTAACGGTTTATTTTGTGAACAAAGAATGGCTCCTCCAAAGCTACCTAAGTGCTCTAACAGTGGTGAATCACCAACGTGCTTATTTGACAACTTCAACCACTAGAAGCTAAGAATATTAGCTCATCTGGACTCAATTATTGAGAGAATGCAAGACATAGTCAGAGATAACCCTCATATGCCAAAGATTCCAGATCCATTGGATGTCGTAAAAAGAAATTGGCAAGTCAAACTCCCCGTGGACAAAGGAATGGGATTCAGAATTGATAGACAGGAGAGCAAGCAATTAGATCTTCAAGGCCTTGGATGATAACATGTTCAAGATCATAGTCAACACCACCACAACAAAAGAAGGTTGGGATGCTCTACTGCTCAGAAATGAAGGAATAAATGAGAAGGGAAAACAAGAAGGATGTTCTGATGCAGTGTATGACTGGGTATCTATGAGGCCTGACGAAAATCTAACTAGTTTCTATGAGAGATTCAATGTTATGATCAATAATCTAAAGCCACTAGGAAAGACATTTGACAATAAGGAAGTCAACCTGAAGTTCATGAGATCACTTGAAGAAGCATGGGGCATAAAGACCACTGCAATTAGAGAATCTAGCGATCTAGCAAAAATGTCACTTGCTAAGCTCTACGGCGTGTTTCACACTTATAATTTCAAGGTAGAGCAAAAGAAGTAGATCGACGAAGTAAGGAAAAAGACTCTACCCTTCAAACTTCTGGAGAAAATACTAAGATCAATAGAAAAAGATGACACTTCCTTAACCTCCTCAATAGCAGAAGAATCTATCTCTGAAGAACTTGCTTTGATGGGAAAGAAATTCAAAAAATTGTCCAAGAAGAAAGGCTTGAAGAGAAACAACCTACCCAAATCAAAGGAAGCAAACAAGAAAGGATGCTGCAATTATGAAAAAGCAAGTATATAATGCAAACGAGCCTCGCAGCAATCATCTGTACAGATAAAGAAAAAGGACTACAACAAAGAAGGCTCTAGAAAAAAAGAAAAAGGCAAGGCATATGCATCTAAGATCTGTAGTGAGGCAGATTCGGATGATGAGGAGACAATTTCAATTTCACAACTCTGTCTTATGGCCAGAAGTGAAGATAAGCAATATGTATTTGATCTCTACTCATTTGATGCCTCTATTGAGGAACTAAAGGAGGCTCTTCTAGAAATCTATGAGAACTTTATTATCTTGACATGAAAAAATAAAGAAAATCTCATAAGTTGATTGAAATTTTCAAAGAAAACTACAATCTTACGTGTAAAGAAAGTGAGAAGAAATCAAATGATTTGCTAGTAGCCGAAAATGAACTCAAAGAATCAGATGAGAAAGTGAAATTTCTCATTGAAATGGTGGATAAACTCACTGATAGAAATGTTGAACTGCAAAAGTAGGTTAACATATGGAATGATAAGCCCTTAGATCTTAAAAATAATGGGCCAATCCTCATATGATCGATCTAGATTGGGATATAAAAGTTGGATCAATGAGAACCCATCCTCAATTGCTAAAGAAATCCCTCCAGTCAGCAAGGCAGATGTTAAATAATCTCCTACAAAAGTATTACAGAAGGGTGAGATATCTACTATAGAGAAGCAGAAGAGTCAAGACTCTACTGCTCAAACCAAGAAGGTTGCACCTCTGCTGCTCCAGCTAAGCAGAAGGTGAAACAAGCCGAAGTGATGCATACAATAAAGCCTAAGGGAGATATGCTTTATAAAAAAATAGGTTATGGACCCTAAAAATCTCAGTATGCACTAAATTACTCAGTATGGAATAAAATCTCCAATATTGCATGGAACAGACCACACCCTAGACCCTACTGCATATGCTATATGTAGTATAGGGAAACAAAAAATCATTTACAGCAGACCTTATTATCACTGTGTTTGTAGTAGAGATATCCTGAGATTGCCCAGTCTGCATCATTTTGAGTTTGGCTTCAATGGCCTCTATCTCCTTTCTTGTATACCCTTGTATACTGAGCTCCTTCCTGAGCTATGCTTATAGTCTTTCTCTGATCTCTTGATAGCTTCTTTAAGCATTCAATATAAGATTCTGAAATTTTTCATTGGCATCAGCCTTTAGATACTTATGTGCTTTATTAGCATAATGAAGTATAGCAAATTCTGGTTCCTAAGGTGGTAAAGTTTTTGAGGATAAGCCCTTAATTGCTTCTGTAGTTGTTTGTCTAGTCTACTCATCTACGGATGCAGACTGTGCTTCTGGTTCTATCTCTATGGGCAGTAGGTGATATGATATCGTCCTTCGTCTGAGGTCTACAGAAGAAGTCTTCTTCTGGTCTCTTCGTTTGCTTCATTCTGAGTGGTTTTACCTTGTCGATTACCTTCTTTTTGGCTTTTTCAACTTTCTTCGCAGGCTGGTCTGTAGCCTTTGCAGCAGTCTATACTAGTTCCGGCTTCTTTGAGAATCCTATAGGCTGCTTGCCTATATTTCTTACGTCAATCTATTTGGCCACAGTCCATGGCATTCCTACTTTGTCAGTCAGCTTTAGTTTTTCTTTTAGAATGATGCTGATGACCCTTCCAAACAGAGGCTGTTTTGCTTCTATAGCCTTTGCTAATTGATATATAAATAGTTTTGCCTAGTTGAGCTTATCTTTGGTGAGAATCACACATATAATTTTCTGTTGGCCAGATGTGGTCTGATCTTTGGAGAATTCTCTGGATAAAATCACCTTTTTCATAATGTCTCCAAGTAGCTTGTGGTTTTTGGATAACTATTTCTTCATCGTTAAAATCCCTTCCTTTTGCCTCTCTTTTCTAAGTATTGCATGCCTTCCATCAGTTACTACAAAGGGTGGGATGCTTTTGGGTCCTTCATTTGAGACCTTGAAGAACTGCTCGAAGTCATTTGGACCTATGTTGATTCTAATCTTTCTTGTGGAGGTGTGTGTGACGAATTGGTGGTTGTCTGTAACCTTCATCTTCTCGATTAAATTCATTACCTCCTCATCATAAATCCTGTTGGTTTTCTCACAGAAATATTTAAGCCCTGCATCTTGAATCAGCTAAGATATTTCTTTTACCTCATCTAATTCATTCCTTAGTGTCTCGAAATCGAGAACCACTCCTGTCTGCAACTCAACCTTCTTTGTTGGGCTTCGTTGCTCTTGTGATTCTTCATTTTTTGGAGTGTTGGATAGGATGTTGGTCATTTTTCAGTGAAATTTAGAGAGTTTTCAAATTTTGAGAGCGAATCGAAAAAGTTTGTGAATTTAGGGTTTTGCAATTGAGTTTAGAGTAAAGCGCAATAGCACGAGAGAAAGTGAGAGAGTAAAAAGTATCTTTCTAATTGAAAATTTTCAGAATTTATACCCTTTAAAACAATTATCGTTGTTAATTTTTAATAGCCATTACGCAGATCTAATCATTGATTTTACCGTTGCGTGATTCTAGGCAATTGGTTTTTAAAATGTTATTTTGTTTCGAAAAATAGAAATACAATAGAGAAAGAATAATGCTAATCTACATCCCACATGTGCAGTGGAGCAGTAGAGCAAAAATAATGATAGTCTGCATTCTACATATGCAATAGAGCATTTTGGTAATTTTGTTGATTCAAATCAATTATACCCAATTCAGCTCGGAATTGAATAAATTTGTTTTCATTAAGAGGTTTTGTAAAAATATTAGCAATTTGTTTTTCTATTGGAATATATCCCATTTTAATTAGACCTTTTCTCACATGATATCTGATAAAGTGATATCTAACATCAATGTGCTTGATCCTTGCATGAAAAACTGAATTTTCTGAAATTACCATTGCAGACATGTTGTCACAAAATATTGAAGTTTTACTAAATATCATACCGTAGTCTGCAAGTTGCGAGCTCATCCATAGTACTTGTGTAGCACACCTTACTACAGCTATGAATTCTACTTCTGCAGTAGAGGTTGACATAGTGGTCTGCTTCTTGCTGAACCATGAAATCAGTCTTGCACCAAGAAATTTACACGATCCACTTGTGCTTTTCCTTTCTACTATACAACCTACAAAGTTTGCATCTGAATAGCCTCTTGGTGTAAAATCTGTAAGTTACGACCTCATTCACAGTACTTATGCAGCATAGCTTCCTGCAGCATTGAATTCTGCTTCTGCAGAGCAAGGGTCTCTAGTCTGTAGAAGAATAGTATTTGTTGCAGAGTTCAGTATACTGAATTTGTGCAAAGATCGTGGGTCTTTATATTTTGTACAAGTTGTTTAGCTTGTAAAAAGAAGTTGTCTTGTAAGGTACAAACAAGAAGATAGTGATACTCACCTCTTGGCTTGACTACATTGGTCACAAAGGAAAGAATGGACTAAGCTCTTGTTTATCAATTGATAACAAGTAAAATATTGTGTCTCTTAGTTGCTTTCATTTCTTAGCACAGCCAAGTGGTCTGCATAGAATAGTGGTCTGCAAACATATAATCCGCTGCATAAACTTGCTAAAATTTGAATTAACCTATTCACCCCCTCTAGGTTAGATCTTGGATCTTATAATTGGTATGAGATCCTGACTTTCATGGCTTAACAGTTTATGGAAAGAAAAGGTCATTATCTCATTTGCAAAAAAGTTATTAACAGTTTGTTTTTGTGAAGAACAATGGCACCACCAAAGTTTCTCAAGTGTCCTAACAGTGGAGAACCTCCATCATGTTCATTTGAAAAGTTCAATCACTGGAAACTAAGGATTCTTGCACATCTCAATTCACTAGACGAAAGATTGCAAGATATCATCTTTGATGGACCTTATATTCCAATGATGTCATATCCAATGGATCCAATGAAAGACTTACAAAGACCGAAAACTCTTTGATCCAAAGAAGACTTGGATCTGGTGTTAGTTGATAGAAAAGCACTAAATCAAATATTCAAATAGTGGTTCATATAACCACTGCAAAGGAGGCATGGGAAGCTCTACTGCTAAGGAATGAAGAAACCAACGAAATAAGGGACAACAAGAAGGATGTCCTAATGCAACAATATGAATTGATCTCAATGAGATCTGATGAGAATCTAACTACCTTCTATGAAAGGTTCAATATTCTCATCAACAATCTCAAAACCTTGGGAAAGATTTTCGAAAACAAGGAAGTCAACCTAAAGTTTGTGACATCGCTTGGTGAAATCTAGAGCGCAAAGACCACAGCCATAAGGGAATCTAGAGGTCTAATGAAGATGTCCTTAGCTCAATTGTATAGTGTATTGCATACATACAATCTTGAAGTTGAGCAAAAGAAGCAAATTGATGATGCCAGAAAGAAGACCTTGGCTTTCAAAGCTCAAGATAGAGTTCTAAAATCCATGGCAGAAGAGGAGACCAGTGATACCTCGTCTACTAGTAAATAAGGTCTGTCTGAAGAACTAACATTGATGGGAAAGAAGTTCAAAAAGCTATTCAAGAAGAGGAATTTCAAAAAGAACTTCCCCTCAAAAACAAAGGAAGAAGAAAACTAAGTTTATTACAACTGTGGCAGACCAGAACACTTTGCTGCACAATGCAGACGAGCAACACAAGACTCGTTTGCACCTAAATTCAAGAAGGACCACAACAATGGCAACTCTGGAAGAAAAAAAAGAGGCAAAGCCTATGCTGTAAAGACATGGAGTGACATAGACTCTGATGATAAAGATTCAATATCAAACGCTCAGAAATGTCTCATGGCCAAGGAGGATGAACAACAACAGGTATTTGATCTTTCTGATTCAGATGCCACTATAGAGGAATTGAAGGAAGAACTTCAAGAAATCTCTGAGAACTTTATTTCCCTTTTAAAGTAAAATAAAAAAAATCTTAAGCAGATTGCAATTCTAAAAAAGAAATGCAATTTAACAGATGAAAAGACTAATAATAGTCCAATCTATGCTCAAGATGAACTGAAAGAAGCAAATGAAAAGGTGAAACTTCTCAATACAATAGTGGAAACACTTAATTTGAGAAACACTGAGCTTCAGAAGCAAGTAGATGTTTAGAATGGCAAGGCTTTGTATGTGCAAAAATTGCTCAATATAGGTCAATCCTCCCATGATAAAATTGGGTTTGGATATAATGATTGGTTGTATAATAATGCAGAAAAGAAAGTCATTATAATGGAAGCAGAGCACACTACTACAAAAACTGTGCAGAAGAGGAAGACCTCAACTACATCAGATATGCAGAAGAGTAATACCTCTACTACAGTAGACGTACATAGCAGTAAAAGCTCTGCTGTACAGACTGAGAAAAAGAGCAAAAGCTCCATTACACAGAAAGAACCAAAAAGCAAGAACAGTCTACAGAAGACATCTTTACTACAAAGTAAGATGTCTACTGTTCAAACCCAAAAGGGCTGGAGTAGAACAGCAATACAAGCTTATCATAAGATATAGAAGGCCAAGAATCTTAAAAAAGGATTCAAGGAAAGGCCTTATGAAGCTCAGCATGGAACAAATTCTCCAGAATAACTTGGAGAAAACCATACTCGAGACACATCTGGTCATGTAAAATGCAGTAGCCACAGTGGAACAGACTACATGTTTCCTGCTTTACTGCTTTACCTGTGGCGAACTTGGCCACAAGTCCTTTGAATGCTAGAATTCTCACAAGAAGATAATTCAAATGTTTCCAAAAGCTAACCAATGAGGACCCATATAAGTGGGTACAATGTACAAGCTCTCTATGTTTTCAATTCAGGAAAGACAAAGAGGTATATGGTATCTAGACAGTGGATGCTCAAGACATATGATAGGGAACAAACCAATTCTTAAAGATTACAGAAAGGAACAAGGACCTCTTGTCATATTTGGAGGAGGAAAAGCAGGTACAACTAAAGGTTATGAAACGCTTGGTACAGTTCCTTATCTTTAGAGATGTTACTTATGTTAAAGGCTTAAAACATAACCTATTATCCATCAGTCAATTGTGTGATAAAATTATAATGTATCATTCACTTATGATACATGTCAAGTAAAGGATAAAGTCACAAAAGAAGTAAAATTACTAGAAATTAGAAAAGGAAACATATATGCAGTAGACTTTGACTCATCACAGTAAAATCTTATAACATATTTTTATACTAAAGAAGTTGAAGATATAAACTGGTTATGGTACAAAAGGTTAGCTCATCTTAACTTTAAAACTATGGCCAAATTATCCTCAGAAAACCTAGTAAGAGGACTTCCTTAAGAAAAGTTTAAAAAAGATAAATTATGCAAACCATGTTAGAAAGGAAAGCAGACTAGAGTAAGCTTTAAACCCTTAAATTCTTCAGAATCAACTAGAATTTTGGAAGTATTACATATGGATCTCTTTGGTCTAGTTGAGGTACAAAGCTTAAATCGAAAGAAATACGCTTCAGTTACAGTAGATGATTATTCCAGATATACTTGAGTAATGTTTTTACATAAAAAGAGTGAAACTTGTGTTCTGCTAACAAGGTTTCTTAGACAAATACAAAATGAAAAAGGCAAAGAAGTAATCACAATCAAAAGTGATCATGCCACTAAATTTGATCAAACAGGAGTAGATGTCTACTACAATGATCATGGAATTAAGCATAAATTCTCAACACCTAGAATAGCTCAACAAAATGGTGTGACTGAAAGAAAAAATAAAACACTCATAGAGGCGACCAAGACAATGCTTTCTGATACAAACTTATTTAAAAACTTCTAGGCAGAAACAATTAATACATCAATAATGATAAAGCTCTGCAAACTTTCAGAATAGATGCACAATTCACAAGGTATATAAAAAGACTCCCTATGAATTGTGGAAAGGAAAGACACCAAGTGTCAAGTACTTTCATGCTTTTGGATGTATATGTTATATAAACAATAATGATAAAAGCTCTGCAAAAATTTGATCCTAAGACAGACGAGGGAACTTTCTTAGGGTATTCTACAAATAGCAAAGCCTTTAGAGTGTATAATAAAAGAACACAAACAGTTGAAGAGTCAATTCATATATCATTTGATGAATCAAAAACATTCATAAGTGATGCAAATGTATTTGATTAGGAATGTGCATGCAATGAACAGGTTGCTGAAGTGGTCATTGAAACTACACATAAGGAAGAGTCATCTGCAAATAATGAAAATACTACAGAGACTAAAGAACATATTCAACAACAACTGGAAACTAATGAACAAGATAAAAAAAAAGATGAATTAAGGCACATACACAGGATGACATCATAGGAGATAAGGATGCACCTGTGCAGATTAGAAGGGCAACAAATGGAGAATGCCTGTTTGCATGCTTTATATCAGAAATAGAACCTAAGATAATACGTGAAGCACTAAATGATCCAAACTGGATAGATGCTATGCAAGAAGAACTAAATGAGTTCCAAAGAAATGAGGTATGGTATTTAACTCCAAGACCCAAAAACTATCCACTTGTAGGCTGCAAATAGGTATTTAAAAACAATTCTGGTGAAAATGGAATAGTCATCAGAAACAAAGCTAGACTAATTGCTAAGGGATACTCACAAAAAGAAGGAATTGATTTTGATGAAATCTTTGCCCCTGTAGTAAGATTAGAAGCCATAAGAATGTTCCTTACCCATGCTGGATATCAAGGTTTTAAAGTCTATAAAATGGATGTTGCACATAAGAAAGTTGCAAGAGGAAGTTTATGCTGAACAACCTCCTATTTTTTGAATGCTCTGAATATCCAAGATATGTATATAGGTTAGACAATGTATTATATGGATTAAAACAAACACCAAGGGCATGGTATGAAACTCTCTCAACATTTCTATGTGAACACAAATTTGAAAGAGATAAAGTTGATACCACTCTGTTTCTTAAGAAGAATAAGGAACATATGTTGTTAGTGCAAATTTATGGTGATGATATTATATTTGGTTGCACTAATAATAAACTTTGTGAATGTTTTGCATAATTAATGAAATTCAAATTTCAAATTAGCTTAATGGGAGAACTAAAATATTTATAAATCAATCCAAGTACTTAAAGAACACAATTATAAAATATGGCTAAAAAAGTACTAGTCATATGAAAACTCCCATGAGCACATCTATAAAAATAGATAAAGATGAACATGGAAAGAACATAAATCAAACCATGTATAGAGGAGTAATAGGGTCATTATTATACCTTACTGCAAGAAGACCAGACATTCAATATGCAGTCTATGTATGTATAAGATATCAATCTGATCCCAAGGAATCCCACTATACTGTAGTAAAGAGAATCTTGAGATATCTCAAACGAACTCCAAACCTTGGTGTATGGTATCCTAGGGAATCAGATTTTACACTAACAGGTTTTTCAGATGCAAACTTTGCAGGTTGTAGGGTTGATAGAAAAAGCACAAGTGAAACATGCCAATTTATTGGTGCAAGATTGATTTCTTGGTTCAGCAAGAAACAGACTACCGTGTCAACCTCTACTGCAGAAGCAGAGTACATAGCTGCAGAAGCTATGCTGCACAAATACTATGGATGAGATCACAGCTTGCATATTATGGTATGATATTCTCTGAAACCTTTATATTTTATGACAAGATGTCTATAATGGCAATTTCAAAAAATCCAGTTTTTCATTCAGAACCAAACATATTGATGTGAGATATCACTTTATCAAGGATCATGTGCAAAAAGGTCATTTTAAATTGGAACATATGTCAACAGAAAAACAAATTGCAGAAATTTTTATAAAACCTCTAGATGAGAGGAAGTTTACTCGATTTAGAGGCCAAAATTATTTAAAAACAGTAAAAATGGCCAAAATTATTTACTGCTCTACTGCACATGTAGAACATAGACTATCATTATTTTTAATGCAAACTAGCATTATTTCTCTACTGTTCTACTGTTTGGCTCACAAGTGGAAAGTAGACTAGAAGTAATATTACTCTGCTACATATATTTTAGGAAAAGAATTTTAAATGTTACAAAACTAATTTTCTAAAATTACGCAACGGTCAAATCATGGTTGGTACTGCGTAACAGCTAGAAAACATTGTCAACGGTCATAATCTTACAACGAGTATGAAAATTGAAATTTTTCAATTGAAAAATCACTTTACTCTCTAATAATCTCTTTCTCTCTAGGAACGTTCTCATTCTCTCTCTAAGCATTCGAGCGCTCTACTGCACGAAATCGAAAACCCTAACTCTATGAAATCTTTCGAATTCGATTTCTGAACTTATAATTTTTTTAAAATCTTTTGAAAAATGGCCAACACACCCTCAAACACATCCCAAAAGAGCCTCAAGTCATTTGAAGAACAAAAGAGCCCCATAAAGAAGTTCGAACTGCAGACTAGACTAGTGTTTGATATCAACAATACACGAGAGGAATCAAATGTAATAAAAGAAATTACTGACCTGATTGAAGAGGCTGGAATCAAGTATTTATGTGAAAGAACAAGCCGGATCTATGATGATGAAGTACTAGACTTCATTGGAAAGGCGAAAGTAGCAGACAACCTGCAACTGATCACACGTACCTCTATTGTAAAGAAGATTGTAGTCTCCATAAAAGAAGACAATTTCGCATAAAGGCTCAAGGATAATTCCACTAAACATCATACCAATAGATAGACATGCGATGCTAACAAAAAACAAGTGAAATGAGGGTATACGAACAATGAAGAAGTACCTATCAAAGGAGGATAAGCTTCTCGCAGACATAGTGAAGAAGGTGATACTTTCAAGGGAATTAAGCATGGATCAGATCACAACTGATCAATAGGAGATCATGTGTGCAATCCTCACTGAATACAAAGTTAATTGGGCTCAGTTACTTATGTATCGAGTTGCCAAGGCTGTACAATCAAAGCAACCATTGTTCGGAAGGATAATTAGGATCCTTCTCAAGCAAAAACTGAAGCTAACTAACAAGAAAGGGAGGCCATAGATGGTGGCCAAGCAGATTGACGTCAAGAAGATAGGAAAGCAGCCTATTGGACTGACAAAGCAGACGTAGCACTTCCAACCACTGTCAAACCTGCAGACCACCCAATGAAGTCTGTAAAAGTGCAGACGAGAAGAAAGGCTATGAAGACGACTACTACAGTACAGATGAGATCAGCAACAAAGCAGATTAAGAAAGTACCAGTAAGAAAAGCTCAACCAGTCAAGAAAAAGAAGCAAAGGGTGCCAAGAAGGAAGCTAATTATGCAATTCTCAGACGAGAAAATCATCTCAGATCACCAGGCTATAGAGCCAACTCTCAAAGAGGTGGAAGTATAATCTGCAGAAGTGCAGACTAGCCACATTGCTGAGCCTTCATCCTCAAGAAACCCCCAAATGCACCAAAATTACTCGTACTCCATGATGCCGATGTGGCATTAAAGTTCTTGAAGGTTGGAGCAAATGAAAACCTTCAGAATCTAATCTTGGAAACTGAAAAGAGTTTAATGATGGACGAGACTATTGAAGGACCTCGAGCTCAATTCAGACAAAGGCTTGCTACTAAAGGCTACTCAATGGATGAGATACGGGAAATAGAAGCAAATTGCTCAGCCTTGCAGACTAGACCAGCTCAAGTTACCTCTATTGCACGTTTCCTTGCAAGAAGAACTTTTGCAGCACAGCCAACAACCACAGCAATCAGCCCTTTCATAAGCAGTGGAATGGATACCTCTACGATTGCAGAAGAACAACCAACTACTACAATAGAAGTATGGGCAACCACTACAACAACAAAGGTAAGACCTTCTCCAAAATAGGTCATAGACACAGTTCTGCAGACGGTACGAGCTATAGAAGAAAGAGCTCGACTGCTCAGAACTAGAACCTCTCCACTGCTTAACCAAAAGAAGCAAGCTGAGCTGAAGCAGAAAGAAGAAAGGGAAGGGATGATCCAGGAGTTTGTAGCATAACACAAACTACCAACTAAAAGGACACCAAGGACTAGAAGGCAAACGAGGCCTTCCAGACCAAGACTAGTTAACTCAGGACCAAAGACCCCTTACAGAGTCAATCCAGATGGAACTCAGACTCTAATTGGAGAAACTGGAGGATTGATAGAAGCCAAAGTCGTATAACTAGCTCAACTACAGAAGAAGACAGCAAGCAGGTCAAAAAGACCGAAAGAAGCACATATTTTTCTCAATGGCATCCTCTGACTCTATCTTGAAGACAACTAGACTCAGACATGTAATACTCAGGCCTATTGAGTTTGTAAACACAGCCGCAGTTAAGGTTGAGCTCAAGTGGCTCTTAAATAAGCATGTCCAAGCTGCAGTCGAGGAGATATATGACTATCTTCAAAGACTTAACTTGGGAAAACATCAACCATCAGGTGATGATGGCAATTATGGTGGTGATTAGCCACAACAAGACACTCAGGATGATGATGATGCAATCATTGATCAGAATGTTGAGGAAGGTATACAAGAGCAGACTATCTTAACTAAGAGCATTGAAGCAGAGTCTTCTATAACCTTGTAGCATAACAAGCAGCTGAGGAACCTGTAGCAGAAGAACCTGCAGAGGACAAAGAAATTAAAACATCTGCTATAGAAAATGAAGATGAAAAAGAATTGACACCATTCACTGATGAACTTACAGCTGAGGGATATGCAAGAGAAGAACAAGCAGCTGAGGTTCAATCACCAGAACCAATTGAGGTTGAACAACCTGTCGTCGAGGAAAAACCAGAAGCATTTGAAGAAACACTCGAAGAAGACTATCCTGCAGCAGAGACACAAATAACTAACACTGCAAATGAGGCTACTCCATCAAAGGATGTAGAAGAGCCAACTACAATACAGTCTACTGATGTTCAAATAATAGCAGGAGTCAATCCTTCTCAAGATGATGCTCATAATATTATGAAGATCTAATTCACGCCACCTTCCTCATTTGGATTGGCACAAACTGCTATATATCCACCATCCGGAGTACAAAGACCTATGCAGAGTAGGATCTCTACACCTTAAATGACACTAGATCAGTTAACACCAATAGCAATTAGGAATCTAAAGGAAGCATTTGAAGATGATATTCAGATAGTTTTAGTTCAGCCAAGACAAACAACCGAAAGGGTACCATCTTCACCCTCAGAAACAACCACTGGCTACAGACTTAGAAGGCTGGATCAAGACATCTATGATGCGCACTCATGGACCAGAGATACATTTCATGATCTTCTTGAAACTCTGTAGCCAATTGAAGAAGACTTAGAAGCAGAAAGGCATGTCAAAGACAAGACCTTTGAGGATTTTCACTCTATACTCAACAATTTGGCAGCAGGAGTCATTGATCAACTGAAACAAGCCAAATCCATGAATCTTCAACATCAACAAATCAGCACTTCCAACCTCAACATATTCAGAAACCAAACCAAAGCTGATCTAAGAAGGCTTCATAGTGCTGTGTAGAGCACCCAACAACTGACTGAACACATACACAACAATGATATAAGGACGAGACTACTAGAAAAATAACTCCAAGTAGTGCAGAAGAAGGTCTTCTATGAACTCAAAAGCATACAGACTTTTATTGAAGCTCTCCTCTCTACCCTTAATGCTAAAAAAAGAGGGGAGAAGCAATCTGCAGTAGAGTAGCAGACTCAGGAGGAGAAGCAGTCTGCAGTAAAGAGTAGAGCAGAAGAAGAAGCGAAAAGGTCTATAAAGAGATCTCGACATCACAAGGAGCAAACCTCATAGGCACAGGACTATGGGGGGGTAATCTTATGAAGAACAAAGACGACACCTATATCACAGAGATTCAAAACAAAGGACTCCCAAGCACAACAGATGATCAGAAGAAGAACATAAGAGTCAACGCAAAAAAGGAAAGGAGCATCAAAGGTAAGAATAAGATATCTATATTGCTCTTTTTTTGTTTTGTTTTACCAAACAATGTAACTTAACATAGAAGTTTTTCTTAGCATCAATTTAGGAGGAGATTGATAGGAATGTGCAATCCCTCCTATTGTATAGAAAATGATGTAACAAAACTGAGATGTATTAGTCATAATGTAGTTAGTATGTTTAGGCTATAAGTCAAGTAGGTAGTTGTAGTCTAGGTTGGATGCTGGAGAGCAGACGGCTACCGATGATGAAGATCAGATGAGCCACCAGACGCAGACTACTACAAAGAACTTTGACTAAACAAGTAAGACATTGATGAGCAACAAAAGATCGTCAAAGGCTTTAGCATCTAGGATTGAGATTATAGAGAAGAACCAACATAAAATGCATCAATATGCAACAAATCTCTGTGTAGGCGAGGTTGCAGTTGGGATTGGTGTAGAAGAGATCTCACAGTACAGTACGTAGACTAAGGGATAGCAGACTGGTACAGTAGAGATGGTTGTTGATGATGGGGTCAAAGGTCTGGAGTCAGTCAAATGAAGATTTGAGTTAAAACATCACAAATTCAAGAGTCAATGGACTACCAACATCAGAAACATGATGGTGCAGGACACGAGTGCCAAAGTGTCAACATCAGAAATAAGTCCATGCTACAAGGTTTGTTTCCTTAGCCTATAAAAGGAAACCGTTGAAGCTCATTGAAGTAAGGTTGTTGAATAAGATTGAAAGGCAAGAGTGCAAAGAAATCAACATTCAAAGATTACTCAAGAGAGTTGAATTATGAAAAACACAATAAAGAGGGTTTACTAATCTACATTTATAGCAGAGTTTAGGATACTGAATTTGTGCAAAGATTGTGGTCTTCATCTTTTGTACAAGTTGTTTAGCTTGTAAAAGGAAGTTGTCTCTTAAGCTACAAATAAGAAGATAGTGATACTCATCTCTTGGTTTGACTACACTGGTCACCAAGGGAAGATTGGACTAAGCTCTTGTTTATCAATTGATAAGAAGTGTCTGAACCAGTATAAATACTGTGTCTCTTAGTTGCTTTCATTATATAGTATTTAGAACTATTAGAAATCAATCTTCGTAACAAAACAGAGGCAAATTCCAAGAATTGAAGTGTCTGCAAACCATCCAAGTGGTCTGTATAGAACAGTGGTCAGTGAACATATAATGTGCTCCATAAACTTGTTAAAATTTCAATTAACCTATTCAGCCCCCTCTAGGTTATATCTTGGACCTTACTGTAGAGGTTGACACAATGGTATGCTTCTTGCTCAACCATAAAATCTATCTTGCACCAAAAAATTGACACGATCCACCATTTTTATTTCCTGTCAACTATACAACCTGAAAAATCTACATCTGAATAGCATGTTTGTATAAAATCTGATTCCCTAGGATATCATACACCAAGATTTGTAGTTCCTTTGAGATATCTCAGGATTCTCTTTATTGTATTGTAATGAGATTCTTTGGGATGAGATTGATACCTAGCACATACGCAGCCTTAGTATTGGATGTTTGGTCTGCTTATAGTAAGGTATAATAGCAATCCTATTATTCTTCTGTATATCGTTTGGCTGATTTCCTTTCCACTCTCATCCTTATCTATTTTTATTGTTCCACTCATGGGAGTCCTGATGTGGCTTGTATTTTCTAATCCATATTTTTTAACAGTATTCTTCAGGTAGTTGGATTGATTTATGAAAATCACACTTCCTAACTATTATACCTGAAGTCCTAGATAGTATTTCAATTCTCCCATTAAACTCATCTGAAATTTGGATTTATTTATGCAGTAAATTTTTCATAGAGTTTCTTATTAGTGAAGCCAAATATAATGTCATCTACATAAATTTGCACTAACAATATATGTTCTTTATGTTTTTTTAGAAATAAGGTGGTGTATCTTCCGTCTCTGAAAGTTATTTTCACATAGAAAAGTTGAGAGAGTTTCATACCCTTGGAGCTTGTTTCAATCCATATAATGCCTTGTCTAACATGTAAACGTGTTGTGGATGTTCAAAGTCTTCAAAACTAGGAGTTTGTTTGACATATACCTTCTCTTGCAGCTTTCCATTTAGGAAGGCGCTTTTCACATCTATCTGGTAGACTTTGTATCCTTGATATGATGCATAAGCAAATAACATCCTTATAGCTTCCAGTCTTACAACAGGGACAAAGGTCTCGTCAAAATTGATTCCCTCTTCTTGTGAGTAACCTTTAGCAACTAGCCGACCTTTTTTTCTGATGACTATTCAATCGAATATCTCTTGGGTTGCCATTTGAACATACTTAGCTAAAATTCATTTTAGCTCGACCTCTACTTCGGGAGTATGCACGAACTCAATGTGATTGAGTTGTGCCTATTTTTGTCTTCTGGTTTTCAAGGTGTTGTCCTTGAGTTCAAGAGCTCCACTGAATAGAATGTATGGTTTCTTTGGTCTTGTTGACCGACTAGCTTCCTTCTTTAGCAGTTCAATCAATTGATGGATTTCTGCGGCTGACATTCCATCAATCTCTCCAATAAGCATTTGTGACTTATCTGGATTGATTTGTACAGGGTTCTTGGTCCTTGGGGGATCAATTTTGGTCTGGTAGATCTTGTAGGTCTTTTAATGGGAAGTTTGTGCTACTTCACAAACTATTGGATCACTCCTTTTGCTTTTGCCTTCTTCTGTATTTCTTCTTGTGGCAATTTGTCTAGCAGTTGATAGGTTGAAGTAGTGTGCTGTTTAATTCTTTCTTCTACAGCTCTAACCATTTGTAGAACTGCTTCAAGGATTTTTTCTAGAGAAGGTCTTACTTCAGTAATTGTAGTTGACCATGCCTTAGTTGCAATAGATGGATGGTCTTCTACAATTATGGACAAATCCATCCCAATGCTGGAGATTGAAATGATTACTGTTGTGGTTGTCTCTTCTGCAGTAGACCTAATTCTGAGTGATCTTCCAGCAGAGGTGGCCTTAGGTAGTCCTGTCTTCTATAATTCGATGAGATCTGCTTTTATTTGCCTTATCTCATCCCTTGAGTACACTTTTGCAGTAAGTTCTTATCTTAGTTAGGCTCGAGGTCCTTCCTTAACCTCTTGGTATCTCTTTTGAGCTTCCAAGATTAGATTTTGAAGGTCCTAGTCTGCTCCGACCTTCAGAAACTCCAATGCCACTTTCGCATCATGGAGTGCTATAATTTTTGGTGCCTTTGGTGGTATAGTCTTTGAAGATGAGGGTTCAGCAATTGGCCTAGTCTGTACTCCTATAGACTGTATTTCTACCTTTATGTCAGTTGGCTATGTAGCCGAATGGTTTGAAATTATCTCCTCATCTGAGGTTTGTATTATGAGTTTTCTTTTCGTTTCCCTGAGCTTCTTCTTTTTGGTTTTTTGGGCTTGCTGTTGACTGCCAATCTTCTTATCTTTGGCACTATTACACTGGTCTGCACTGTTGCTTTCGAAGGATGGTCTATAGAGTTCCTTCTGGTCTGCACACTTGCAGACTGTTGTAAGTGTTCTGCAGGTTTGATGATGGTCTGTACAGCTACAGTCTTCTTTTGAAGTCCAATAGGATGCTTGCCTATTTTCTTGACATCTATTTGTTTGGCCACCGTCCAGGGCCTCTCTTCCTTGTTAGAAAACTTCAAGTTTTGTTTGAGAAAGATGCTGATAATCCTTCCAAACAGTGGTTGCTTTGATTGCATAGCTTTTGCAAGCTGATGCATGAGCAATTTTGCCCAGTTGACTTCATATTTTATGAGGATCATACACATGATGTCTTATTGATTAGTGGTAATATGATCTTTGCTGAATTATCTGGAGAGAATGACTTTCTTAATAATTCCAAGAGCAACTTGTGCTGTTTGGCTAAGTACTTCTTCATGTTCCTTATTCCTTTATTCCATTTTTCTTCAACTAGCATGGGATGCCTCCCTGTTGTCACTATTACGGGTGGAATGATCCTTGATCCTTCCACCCTTAAGGTTGAAAAATTGAGCAAAGTCATCTACCTTGATGAAGTTTGCAATTTTCTTTGTAGCAGTGTTGTATTAGATCAATTGTAGGTTGTCTGCAACTTTCGTCTTTTCGATGAAATCAAGTACTTCATTGTCATAGATTCTGCTCGTTTGTTCGCAAAAGTATTTGAGTTCGGCTTCTTGAATCAAATATGCTACTTCCTTCACCTCATCGGATTTCTCTCGCAAGGTATTGAAATCAAACACTATACCAGTTTGGAGTTCGACTTTTCTTGATGGGCTTTATTGCTCATCGGATTTGGTGTTCTTCTTTGAGACGTTTGAGGGGGTGTTGGCCATTTTCGAAGAGTATTTGATGAAATTCTATTTAGAGAGAGAAGGAAAGAAAAAATGAGAGCGTTTTAGAGAAAGAAAGAGTATGAGAGAGTAAAGTGATTTTTATTTTAAAAAATTCCCCTTTTATAGTCTCTAGAAAGATTACTATTGCTAGAAGTTTCTAGCCATTATGCAATATCAGTCAATTATCTGGAAACCTCATTTATAATGTTAATATTCTTTCCAAAAATAAATGCAGTAGAGCAATAATGCTAATCTACATTTAAAAATAATGTCAGTCTGCATTCTATATGCACTAGAGCAGTAAAGCATTTTGGCCGGTTTCTTTGTTTCAAATCAAGTATACCCAAATCAACTTACCCTCATAGAGTGGTTTTTTAAAAATGTTTGTAATTTGTTTTTCTCTTGGAATATATTCCAATTTAATATGACATTTTTGCACATGATCTTTGATAAAGTGATATCTGACATCAATATGCTTGGTACTTGAATGAAAAACTGGATTTTTTTTTCTGTTGGAATATATTCCATTTAATGTGACCTTTTTGCATATGATCTCTGATAAAGTGATATCTGACATCAATATGCCTGGTTCTTGAATGAAAAACTGGATTTTCTGAAATAGCCATTGCAGACGTGTTGTCAGAAAATTTTTGAGGTTTCAGAGAATATCATACCATAATCTACAAATTGTGATCTCATCCATAATATTTGTGCAGCAAGTTTCCTACAACTATGTATTCTGCTTCTGTAGTAGAGGTTGACACGGTAGTATACTTCTTATGATCCACTTATACTTTTTCTATCAACTCTATAACCTGCAAATTCTACATCTGAAAAACCTATCAGTGTAAAATCTAATTTCTTTGGATACCATACACCAAGGTTTGGAGTTCCTTTAAGATATATCAGGATTCTGTTTACTACAGTGTAGTGAGATTCCTTCGGATGAGATTGACACCTTGCATAGACGCAGACTAAGTATTGAATGTCTGGTGTGGTTACTGTAAGATATAACAGTGACCCTATTACTCCTCTATACATGGTTTGATTTATCTTCTTTTCATGTTCATCTTTATTTATTTTAATTGATGTGCTGATGGGGGTTTTCATAGGACTAGCACTTTCTAGACCATACTTTTAAATTATGATCTTTAGGTACTTAGATTGGTTTTGAACAATTTCATTTTCTAATTATTGTACTTGAAGTCTTAGAAAATATTTTAATTCCCACATTAAACTCATTTGAAATTTAGATTTCATTAATTCTATAAAACGTTCAAAAAGTTATTTATTAGTGCATCCAAATATAATGTCATCAATATATATTTTCACTAACAATATGTGTTCCTTATGTTGCTTAAGGAATAAAGTGGTATCCACCTTATCTCTTTCAAATTTATTTTCACATAGAAATGTTGAGAGGGTTTCATACCATGCCCTAGGTCCTTGTTTTAATCCATATAATGCATTGTCTAACCTATATATATATATTGGATATTCAGAGTCTTCAAAGCCAGGACGTTGTTCAATATAAACTTTTTCTTGTAGCTTTCCATTTAGAAAAGCACTTTTTATATCCATTTGATAGACTGTAAATCCTTGATATGCAGCATATGCAAGGAATATTCTTATGACTTCTAATCTTGCTACAAGGGCAAAGGTTTTATCAAAGTCAATTCCTTCTTCTTGTGAGTATCTCTTAGCAATTAACCTAGCTTTGTTTTTGATGAGTATTCCATTTTCATCAGTTTTGTTTCTAAATACCCATTTGTAGCCTACAACTGGATAGTTCTTGGGTCATGGTGTTAGATACCATACCTTATTTCTTTGGAACTCATTTAGTTCTTCTTGCATGGTTTCTACCCAGTTTGGATTATTTAGGGCTTCACTTATCATCTTAGGTTCTATTTCTAATATAAAGCAAGCCGACAAGCATTCTCCATTTGTTTCCTTTCTAGTCTGTACAAGTGCATCCTTATCTCTAATGATGTCATCCTGTGTGTGTCTTGATCCATCTTCTTTTATCTTCTTCATTGGTTTCCAGTTATTGTTGAGTTTGTACTTCTGTCTCTGTTGCATTTTTATTTTGTGCAGAGCACTCCTCCTTGTCTGCAGTTTCAATGACCTATTCTATAATATGTTCATTACATGCATATTACTCCCAACCGTTTGTGTTCTTTTATTTTACACTCAAAGGTCTTACTTTTTGTGGAATATATTATGAAAGTTTCCTCATCTGTCTTAGGATCAAATTTCCCTAGGTAGCTTTTATCATTGTTGTGTATATAACATATGCATCCAAAAACATGAAAGTATTCGACACTTGGTGTCTTTCCTTTCCATAATTCATAGGGAGTCTTTTTATATAGTTTGTGAATTGTGCATCTATTCTGAGTGTAGCAAGCTGTATTTACTGCTTTTTCCCAGAAGATTTTAGGTAAACTTGCATCAGCAAACATTGTCCTAGTTGCTTCTATGAGTATTTTATTTTTCCTTTCAGCAACAACATTTTGTTGAGGTGTTCTGGGTGCTGAGAAGTTGTGTTTGATTTCATGATCATTGTAGTAGACATCTACTCTTGTTTGATCAAATTCATTTTTAATTGTGATTACTTCTATGCCTCTTTCATTTTGAATTTGCCTAAGAAACCTAGTAAGCAGACTGCAAGTTTCACTCTTTTTATGTAAAAATATTACCCATGTGTATCTTGAGAAATCATCTACTATAACTAGAGTGTACTTTTTTCTATTTAAGCTCTACCTCAATAGGATCAAAGAGATCCATATGTAATAATTTCAGAATTCTAGTTTATTCTAAAGAGTTAGAGGTTTAAAGCATGCTCTAGTCTGCTTTCCTTCTTGCATGGTCTGCAAAGTTTATCATTTTTAAACTTCATTTATGGAAGTCCTGTTACTAGATTTTCTAAGGATAATCTAGCCATAATTTTGAAGTTAAGATGAGCTAACCTTTTGTGCCATAGCCAGTTTGTGTCCTTAGTTTTTTTTATGTTGAAACATGTTATTTGTTTTGACTGTGATGAGTCAAAGTCTACTGCATTGATGTTTCCTTTTCTTATACCTAGTAATTTGACTTCTTGTGTGATTTTGTCTATGACTTGATAAGAATTATGAGTAAATGATACATCATAATTTTTGTCACACAGTTGACTCATGGAAAGTAGGTTATGTTCTAATCCTTTAACATAAGCTACATTTTTAAAGATTAAGGAACCTATACCAAAAGTTCCATAACCTTTAGTTGTACATGCTTTTCCTCCTCAAAAGATGACAGGAGGTCCTTGTTCATTTCTGTAGTCCCAAGAATTGATTTATTTCCTGTCATATGTCCTGAGCATCCACTATCAAGATACCATATTCCTCTTTGCTTTTCCTGCATCAAAACTTAGAGAGTTTGTATACGGTACCCACTCATTTTTATATGTTAGTTTCTGGAATCCTCACTTGAATTATTTTCTTATTGGAATTCCAACATTCAAAGAACTTGTGACCAACCTTGACATAGGTATAGCAGTAGACATTTGGTCTTATGATGTTTAGTGGTCTGCTCCATTGCATCTATTGTATTTGACATGAGCAGTTGTTCTGGAGAAGTTATTCCATACTGAATAGTTACTTCCATGTTGGGCTTCATAAGCCCTTTCATCAAATCTATTTCTGAGATTTTTGGGCTTCTGAACCTTATGGTGTTTTTTTTTCAGTACATGCTGATAGTCTGCTCCAGCTTTTCCAGAGTCTGAGTAGTAGAGATCTTATTTTTCTGTACTGTCTGTGCAGTAAAGTTTTTGCTCTTTTGCATATCTGCTATAGTAGAGGTATTCCTCTTCTGCAGAGTCCTTGCAGTAGTCCGCTTTATTTCCTTGGTAATGGATTTTTCATTTGATTTATTGCTTAACCAATCATTATATCCTAATCCTGTTTCATCATTAGAGGATTGACCTGTGTTACGCAATTTTTGCAAACTCAAGATCTTTCAATTCCAAGCATCTACCTCCTTCTGAAGCTCAGAATTTCTCAATGTAAGTGTTTCTACTACTGTATTGATTCATCTTGAGTATTTATTAGACTGATGTTAGTCTCCTCATATGGTAAATTGCATTTCTCTTTGAGACTTGCAATTTGCTCAAATTTTTCTTTATTTTCCTTTAAGAGGGAAATAAAGTTCTCAGAGTTTTCTTGAAATGCTTTCTTCAATTCCTTTATGGTGGCGTCTGAATCAGAAAGATTAAAGACCTGTTGCTTTTCATCATCCTTAGCCATGAGAGATAGGTGAGCGTTTGAGATTGTATCTTCATCATCACGGTCTGTATTGCTCCATGTCTTTGTAGCATAGGCTTTGCCTTTTTCTTTTCTTCTAGAATTCCCTTTGCTGTGGTCCTTTTTGAATTTTGGTGCAGAGATTCTTGTGTTGGTCGTGTGCATTGTGCAGCAAAGTGCCCTGGTTTATCGCAGTTATAACAGACTTCGTTTTCTTCTTCCTTTATCTTTGAGGGAAAGTTCTTCTTGAAATTCCTCTTCTTGAATAGCTTCTTGAACTTCTTTCCCATCAATGCCAGTTCTTGAGACAGTCCTTGTTCACTTGCAGATAAGGTATCAGTGGTCTCCTTTTCTACCATGGATTTCAGGATTTTTTCTTGAGCTTCGAAACCTAAGGCCTTCTTTCTGGCATCGTCTATTTGTTTCTTCTACTCAACTTTGAGATTGTATGTATGTAATAGACCGTACAGTTGAGCGAAAGACATCTTTATTAGATCTCTGGATTCCCTAATAGCTGTGGTCTTTGTGCTCAAGATTTCACCAAGAGATCTCACAAACTTTAGGTTGACTTCCTTGTTTTCAAAAGTTTTTCCTAAGGTTTTGAGATTGTTTATGATGAATATTGAACCTTTCATAGAAGGTAGTCAAATTTTCATCAGATCTCATTGAGACCCAATCATATTGTTGCATTAGAACATCCTTCTTATAAGGTTCGAGTTTCAACCTAGAGGGGGGGAGGGGGGGTCAATAGGTTGTATAAGACTTTAGTAGTCTTTTTGTGCGGAATGATGATCTTGTGCAGACTAGTGCAGTATGGAGACTACTCAGGCAGTCTGCAGATGAGACTATCTCGTCTGCACTTGAGATTTATGACTCTTTTGAGTTTTTATCTCTATTTCAGGTGTGATGATTTATCAGGAGTAGTTCTAAAAACAATATAATGAAAGCAGTAAATTGACATAGAGTTTATACTGGTTCAGACACTCGATATCAAATGATAATCGAGAGCTTAGTCTAGTCTTCCCTTAGTGAACAGTATAGTCAGCCTAAGAGGGAAATATCACTATCTTCTTGTTTTTCAGCTTACAAGAAAACTTCCTTTCACAAGCATTCTAACTTGTATGAAGGTAGAAGAACCTAGATCTTTGCACAGCTCTGAGTCTTGAGCTCTACTGGAAGAGTTGTTCTTCTGCAAACTAGTGATACTTCTCTTTTCTGTATCTTCTCGATTCAGCTCACTTGAGTATGCCTTTGAATGTATATTACTTTTCACGCTTGCCTTTTTCTTACACAACTCACACACACTACTTCAATGAGCTTCAAAGGTTCCCTTTCATATGGCTGAAGGAACGAACCTTTCTTGTAGATAACCCACTGTTCCTGGAGGGTCACTTTCCCACTAGTGTTTGCCACCATCTCGTTTTCAACGCTGGCATTTCACTATCCCCAGTTTTCGTGCCGTTGCTACTTTAATTTGAATCTCCACTTGACTGACTTCAAACCTTTGACGTTATGCTGACAATCATCTCTACTGCAATCCAGCCTGCTGCAACACCTTGTCTGCACACAGTCTCTGCTGCAACATCTCGTCCGCACAGTCTGATTCATCTTTATGCCTTGCCATCGTGGTATTCGTCTGCAAGCTCAGTCCTCGTTGTGAAGCCATCAAATCTTTTGTTGCTTGTACATATATTAGATGTTCATCTAGAGTCCTTAAAGAATGCACCAGGTGGTCTGCATCAGCTCTCTGCATCTCCAACCGTCTGTACTCCTGCATCTGACCTCAACTGTAACTTCCTACTTGACTTCTAGCCTAAACAATCTAACTATATTACAATTTATACATTTTAGTTTGTTACATCAATTTCTATACAAATGGAAGGATTGCACATTCCTATCACTTCTTATTCTCCCTTATTTCGTTGGTTCCTTCATTTCTAAGCAGTAGCTTCCCATGTGTCCTTTGCAATGGTTGTATGAATCACTATTTCAAACATGTTGTCATCAAGAGCTTTGAATATCTGGTTCCTTGCTCTTCTGTCAACGAGCACCAAATCACAGTCTTCTCTTGACCAAAGTGACTTTGGCGTGTATACTTCATGTGTTGTATCCATTAGATCTGGCATCATTGGTATGTGAGGTCCATCAGCGATGACATCATGTATTCTCTCATCGATTGAATCAAGATGTGCAAGCATCCTCAACTCTGAGTGATTGAATTTGTCAAAAGAACACGTTGGAGGTTCTCCACTGTTTGGACACTTAGGAAGCTTTGGTAGAGCCATTCTTCTTTACAGAAACAAACTGTTAGTAAATTCTTTGCAAATCAGATAATGACCTTTTGTTTCCACAAACTGTTAAGTTTGGAAAGTCAGGCTCTAATACCAATTGTAAGGTCTAAGATTCAACCTCAGGGTGGGGGAGGGAGGGAGGGTGAATAGGTTGATTAAAAAATTATTTAAACATTTGATACGGAATACTAGTTCTCTCCATACCACTATACTATACAGACCACTTAGGTAGTCTGTAGATGATGCTTAGTGGTCTGCATCAGAGACTTCAAACTCTTTAAGTTTTGTCTCTTTTTGGGTGTGATGATTTGTTTGTAACAGTTCTAAATATTAATCAGTAAAATCAAGTAATAGACACAATATTTATACTGGTTCAGACACTCGTTATCAAATGATAATCGAGAGCTTAGTTGAGTCTTCCCTTGGTGACTAGTGTAGTCATGCCAAGAGGTGAGTATCACTATCTTCTTGTTTGTAGCTTACAAGAACGTCTTTTTACAAGCTATCTAACTTGTACAAAAGATGAACGACTCAGATCATTTGCACAGATTTAATTTACTGGACTCTGCGGTAAGTTGTGTTGTTCTATAGACTAGTGACACTCCTTTCACTGTGATCTTTACGAATTATCTCTCTTGAGTAATCTTTGAATTTATGATTGCTTTTTACGCTTGCCTTTCAATCTCATTCTATAGCCTTTTTTCAATAAGCCTCGACGATGCCCTTTTATAGGCTCAGGGAATGAACCTATCAAACATGGTACTATTTCTGATGTGACATCTTGCCACTCGTGTCCCCCACCATCTTATTTCTGATGTTGATAGCCCACTTACTTCAGAATCTTGTACCGTTGCTGTTTATACCTCAAATCTTCGTTTGAATGTCTTTAGACCTTTGACCCCATCCTAGCAACCATCTCTGCTACACTCCAGTCTACTGTAACTTCCAGTCTACATCCAGTATTGTAAGACTTAGTCTGCACTCTACAACCCTAGTCTTTACCAAGTCCCTATGGCAACCTTAGTCTGCGCTCAAATCTGATGCACATCATGCTTTGCAATGTTTGTCATCGTCTGCAAGCGTAATCCCAAATCCTGAACCATTTGCACGTCTTTTGTTGCCCACTAATGTCTTAGCTGCTTATCCAAAAATATGTCTATTAGTCTGCATCTGGTGGCTTACACAATGTCCATCATTTGTAGTCGTCTGCTCCTCAGCATCCTTCCTAGACAGCAACTACCTATTTGTTTTCTAGCCTAAGTGTTCTAACTACATTAAGGCTAATACATCTCAGTTTTGTTCCATCAATTTCTATACAATTGGAGGGATTGCACATTCCTATCAAACCCTCTTCCTATTTCTTTTTCAGTTCAGCTCACTTGAGTAGCTTTGAATCTTGGATTGTTTTACAGGTGCACACTTAATCTCTCATTTAACAACCCTACTCACTGAGCTTCATCGATCTCTTTTTATAGGCCGAGGGAATGAACCCATGTCATGTGTACATGATCTGATGTGACAGCTGGTCACATGTAAACTTAACTGAATATTGACCGCTCACCTTTTTAAGATCCTCATACTATCACACTCTGAACCTCAAATCTTCAATTTGACCGAACCTCAAACCTCTAACCCAACCTCAGCAACCATCTCTGCTGCACTCCAGTGTACTGTATCTTAGTTTGCACTCAGTACCGTTGAGACCTCGTCTGCATCCAGTCCCTGCTTTAACTTCTTCTGCACCTAGATCTAATGCAATCCATGCATTGGTGTGTTGGTTTTTATCTACAATTTCAGTCCTAGATCTTGAAGCATTTGTAGGTCTTTTGTTTACCATGCATATCTTGATTTCTTAGTCGAAATCCTCTATAGTAGTCTGTATCTGATGGCCCATATAATGCTCTCCATCTATGGCCTTCCACTCTTAAGCTTCTGACCTAGACTGCAGCTACCTATCTAATTTCCAGCCTAAGCATACTAACAACATCATGGCTAATGCTCCTAAGTTTTGTTCATTAATTTCTATACAAATGGAGGGATTGCACATTCCTATCAGATCATATCCAAGATTTGAGGTTCAAAAATCTATATGAGGTTGATTATTGTTGTGAGGAGGACTATCAACATCACTGAGGATTGCACAGGAGACAAACAAAAGAATGCCAACGTTAGAACAGTACAATCATGAGTTCTAATTCCCTGAACCTATAAAAAGGGATTGATCGAGCTTAGAGAAGATTGATAATGATTGTGGATTAAATTTGCAAGCAAGAAAAATCTCTCAAGTGTTGAGCAATCGCTCTCAAAATCCATGAAGAAAGATATGAGGAGTCTACACCAAGAATAATATATGCAGTACAGCTTTTGGAGAAGATCTCTACAATGATCTAGGCTCTAACCTTAACAAGTTCTGTACTTGTAAAGGGTTGTCTTGTAAGTCTCAAAAAAGAAGATAATGAACTCACCTCTTGGCCTGACCACATTGATTACTAAGGGAAGAGTGGACTAAGCCTTCATAAATCAATTGACAACAATTGTTTTAACCAGTATAAACATCTTGTGTCCCTTATTGCTTTTCGTCTTATATTTAGAACTGTTAGAAAATATACATGACACACAAGATACAACTTTGAAATATTATTATCTCTACGGTAGACTTATTCCACAAGTGTGCAGAAGGTTGTGCATACTAACGAAGATCAGGATGCACTGAACTATGAAAAATTTTGAATAGACTATTCACTTCCCTCTAGGCTATTCATTATAAACTATATGATTTACATGTGTGTTTATACACACATCAAATTCTCCCAAGTTAAACCTTTTCCTATCCCTATACAAAATAAATTACACAAGAATAAATAAGATCAAAGTAATATGCACAACTGTAACAACAAAACAATCAAGTGTCATAACTCTATTTTTTGCAAGTCAATTCATCATATCCCCTCGTCATACTCATAAAATCTTCCTCATATCTCTAAGTGATCACTAAATAAGGTAGCGCTCACCATCTCTCAATGATCGTGAGGATCATATCAATACTCTAAATATGACATAAAGGTATAAGCATTCACATGCTAACCACCTTCTTATATGAACCAAGTATGCATCTCAATCCAATATAACGGCAGAACCAATAAATAAACAAAGTAGCTTAGAGGAGGTCAGCTATTTGGTCTGTGGAGCTAAGGTGCAAGGGTGGGGCTAGTGTACGAGTCAAGACGTGAATGAATCTATACACCCATCCTAATCAAGGCATTATGCCTTGAACAAAACATAATAACATGATAACCATACATACAAACTCTTTTTTTCTTTTTATAAGGTTTTTTTTTCGTTTTCTTAACAAAGGCACCATTGTCTTGGCACATTGTTTGCCATATTACAACGCAATGAACAATCCATCCCTATACAAAATATCCCAAAAATCGCTACCTTGATTCGTACATGTGATAGAATTCAAAAGGGTTCTTTTGTGGAGTTTTATGATATGAGAAATAAACAACATCTCCAATGAAAAATAAAACCATTCCCAATCAAACAAAGCATCACATAGAATACGAGATGAAAGGAAGAAAAAAAAAGGGGAATAATAGTGTTAGGTAAGGGAGGGTAAAAGGGATATGCCTACACAAAGAAGTGAAATATATGATCTACTATACACACCTCTTGGCCTTACCACTTCCAAGTAGCTAGTAGTTTAACCTCGATGTATTAAACTCTAGGAAATCCCTAATTATTGGGATCTGTGACATCCTACTCATGGGCTGGAAGTGGTAGTGGTCTATCCCTCTAGGCTATGCTTATCTCTCTAATGGAGATAGTAGTTTGTCCCTCTCTCTTTAGCATTCTGGAGTTTTTCAACAATGTCAAGTCAATAGCATCTCTTGGATTATTTGCCTCATGAACTGTCATATCTATATTGAAATACTCAACAAAAGATTAATAAAGCCTCCAACTACTATGCCTCCAATCGTGGCAATGGCGTGATAAATTAACTAACGAGCTACAAATGAGACTCATCAACTTGGTCATTAAGACCATATAACATCTCTTGGAGAATCCACAGCTCCTTCTCAGAAATTGATCCCAGACTCTTCTCCATCCCCAGAATGGTATGGGCTATGAATCAATACATAGTGCGAATAGCTGGGTTTCAGAACTGTGTGCTCTTCGCAAACTTCGGATCAAACTCTCGTTAGCCTGTAAGGCGCTCCCAGAATATATTTGCAAACCTTTAAAGTCATCGAGCAAGTCTTGTTCTCCCCTAAGCATAAATCCAAATGCTATGAAGAACGCATCTATCATCATTAAACAAAGTCCGTCCATCCACTAAAATGAAATAGCCTCCCCGATAGGATCCTCAGAACATAGCTCCTTTGTAAGGTCCAAGATTC
>LIEC01010796.1:0-35026 GCA_001925005.1 Drosera capensis | reverse complement strand
GTAAAGAATTCCAAGCGCAGTTTGATGATGTTCGCACCGAGGTAACTTCTCTTCAAGAGGAGTTGAAGGTCATGAAGGAAAACGTTTCGCTATGTCGGGCAGCCATAGCGAATGGGGGAGTTGGTAGCTTTGGGAAGGGATCTCGTGTTGACGTCCCCAAGCCAAAGGCCTTCTCGGGAAAGCGGGATGCGAAGGAGCTTGATGCTTTCCTCTTCAACATGGATCAATACTTTGATCACATGGGCATAGAGAATGAAGAGGCAAGGGTCAAGACGGCGACGCTCTATCTCTCCGATACGGCATCCATGTGGTGGCGTCGTTAGTATAACGACATCCAAACGGGTGTCTTCTCTATCGAGACTTGGGAGGACTTTAAGAAGGACCTCAAGTTTCACTTCTACCCGAAAAATGCTAAACATGAAGCGAAGTTACAACTTCCGAAGTTGAGGCAAGAGGGTACTATTCAAGACTATGTGAAGAACTTCACGGAGTTGCTCTTCTAAATCCCGAACATGTCGGAGGAAGACAAGCTCATCTACTTCATGGATGGACTCCAACCATGGACGCAACAAGAATTGTAAAGACGTGGAGTGCAATCTCTTCTGGCGGTCATAGCGGCGGCGGAGTCATTCATCGAGTTCAAAAAAGGCGAACCTTCCAAACTCAAGGAGTCGCGGGGATTCCTTGAGAAAGACGATGGAGAAAGGAGCAAATCACCCACGAGCTCTCCACGCAAGGAGAATTCAAGCAAAGGTGATCGAAGAGGATGGAACGGGAGTGCCTCAAAAGACGCGGGGAAGTCCAAAGAGGTGAAATGCTTTTTGTGCGAGGGTCCTCATCGTGTTCGAGATTGTCCGATGAAGAAGAAGCTCTCGGCCATGATCACGAAGGAAGAAGAGGAACCCGTGCAGGAGGAACCTGCGCAAGGAATGGGTACCTTGAAATTGCTTAACACAATGAAGGCGATCGAGGTAAAGTCTTCATCAAAGGGGTAGGTGTACGTCGATGTGTTGATCAGATCGTACACAACTCGTGCCTTGGTCGATACCGGGGCAACGCATAACTTTGTCTCGTTGGAGGAGGCAAAGAGACTTGGTCTTCGGATCGTCAAAGAGGGAGGAATGCTCAAGGCGCTAAATTCGAAGGCCAAACCAATCCATGGAGTCGCGGAAGGTGTACGACTCCGCATTGGAGATTGGAAGGGAACAAGCGATCTTTTCGTTGTTTAAATGGATGATTACCCGCTTGTGCTTGGGGTAGACTTCCTTGATAAGACGAAAGCGTTCCCGATCCCCTTTGCTAGCACCTTGTATATAGCAAAGGAGGATGGTGCGTGCATGGTCCCGATGTTTCGACGGGAAGGAAGGACACAAGGGAAGGTGCTCTCGACCATGCAACTAGTTGAAGGACTTGCAACCAAGGCAAACGAGAGGGGAAACCCAAGAAGCCGAAACCGAGGCAACCTCCTAAACAAGAGAAGCCACGGGAGGAAACGAAGGAGTTGGATACGAGTTCTATCCAACTCTTGAAGCCTCACGACGATGCGCCGGTTGAACGCCAAGTGAAGCATGGAGGATTGCTGCAAACGTGCAAGGATTGCCGGACACCGAGCGAGAGGAAAACACATGCCAAAGCGAGTCCAAGTACCCGTCATCATGAGCAATGGCGAAAGAAGTCCGAGACGAGACATACGGACAAGAGTTCGAGGCACGAGGGAAATTTGGCACGAGAGACACACTTGCCCGGGGCGAAGGCAAGTGCGGAACGAAGGTTGTCTTTGTACGGAGACAAAGGCAACGTTGGGGTTTACAACAAGGGTCGCAACGAGGACGTTTGCGACTTTGTATGGGGGAGAATGTCACGGACCAACGAATTTGGAGTCTGACCCAAGTTAAAGCCCGTGACAAATTGATGCGGCCCAAGTACACGGTCCATCAAAGAAGGCCCAAGTTTATCCAAGGGAGGTATAAACCTAGGGAGGTGATGTTCTAGAAGCCGCAAAGGCTTTATCTTGGGTAGATTGGTTCCAAAAGTCTACATGTAAATATAGACCATTAGATCGTTTTGATCTCCACCGTTGGTTATGGAGGAGAAGTTGTATATAAGGGGATGTTTGGCTCATTTGCCAAACCATCCATCCTTGAGTTCAATCTTGTGTAAACCCAAAAAAACCCCGAGAGTAATACATTGTGTTTTCCTCTCAAAGCTTGTTCCGAGTTTTCATTTCTCTTACGAGTTCTTACTTAGCTATTTGGTGAGCGAATTAGGCTGAGCTCGAGCGAAGGTGTGAGTAGCTTGAGTGCCGCACGGGTTGTGAGAAATCTAACCCCGTGACATGAGGCTGAAGCATGCTGGGATAAGATAAGGAGGGTATTGTGGTGTTTTAAACAACGGAGTGAGAATGACGAGCGAGGGAGGTAAATAGCAATTTGCATAAGTTTAACTACCGAGTATTTTAGAATCTAAGCATACCTATGCTATATAAGATCTACCAGATTTATACTATAACAAATAAGTTAACCTATTTTAGAATCTAGGCATATCTATGCATGTGTATAAAATATACTCGCTCTGTGATACATATTTTATAAAAAAAATATATGAATATAAATTTTATTTTTATATCAAATTATATATGATCGTTTCATTAATAGATTGAATTACACAATTTATATAGTTATTAATATTTTATTATAAATTTATAAAAAATTATATTTAATCGTCGTTATATAAAACCAAAACATTATAAAATTAATGAAAAAGAATATCATATTTATATATTCGATCAAAGTTGGATACGTAAAATCTGTGGGCTTCATGACAGTGATCATTGAACGAGCCCACGGTGATGCGGCAACCTTATCCTCACTCAAACACAGTCACAAAACGTATGACACAATGACAACAAATGTGTTGTCCACAATCCTCCTTTGATTAGGGGGAAAAAAACCTCAGTTAGGCATATTCAGTTTCCGACAACGACCCTTTTGGTCCATATCATCAAGTTTTCTCTCTCGATTTTTTGCAGCCAAGGAAAACCCTTTCATTGATGGTGTTTCCGTGTTCAATCCATGATCAATCGAAATACCCACGACTTTTATTCAGATATTTTTCCATTTAGCGTGATGCTTCGAGCTTACTCTTGTCAGCATAAAAATCCCACTTCAAATTGAGGTTTTTTTGTTGTGTTTGTGTTTTCTCATGCCAATTTTGGAATCATAGTGTATAAATATTGTAGGGTTGAGTTGCCTGATGGGATTGGGATTGAATCTGTTTGTTATTCATCCAAAATTGAGGGCCCAATTGGAAGAGGGAAATGGAATCACAATTGGGTTTGATTCAGAACTCGTTTTTGGCACAGTACACCAACTTGGTCTATGAGGCCTTGGATGAGTTGCCTCACAATTTCACAATCACTGATCCATGTATAGATGGGCACCCAATTGTGTTTGCTAGCAATGGGTTCTTGAAAATGTGTGGGTATTCGAGGGATGAGGTGATTGGGAGGAATGGGAGGATGTTTCAGGGCCCGAAAACGAATAGGAGATCAGTGATGGAGATTAGGGAGGCAATTAGGGAAGAAAGAGAAAGCCAAGTTAGTTTGTTGAATTATAGGAGGGATGGAAGACCCTTTTGGATGTTGTTTCATATGAGTCCGGTTTTCGGGAAGGAGGACGGTACGGTGACTCATTTCGTCGCGGTTCAGGTGCCTATTGTGAGGAGAAGAGTGGTGTGTTCTGGGAGTGGTTTTGTTGGAAAGCGTGTTGAGGTGTGTGATCATGGGTTCAAGTCAGGGGAAGTTCTCATGGGGGCTTGCAGGAGGGAAGTTTGTTCGGATTTGGTGGGTGGATTGGGTCGTGGATTGGTGTTTGATAACGCGCTGGATTCAGATGAAGGTATTTTCCTTGCAATCTTTTGTATATTTTATAGCATTGAACTCGTGTAGTGTATAGTATAGATCTACTTGAACTTGTCCTGTGTTTATGTCCATATATTGGCAACTTAATTAGCGGCGTTATAAAAAATTCGGCTTTGAGTTCTTCGATGATGCTATGCTGGTAATTCCGCTGTATCCATATAAAGCTGGCTCTTTTGCTATTTGTTCTTTCTTTAGTATGTCCATGTAGAATTTTTTCATACCACGGAAATTGAGTAATTGTTTTCATTTACCTCAGTTTTCGTCAAATAAAGACTAGCTAGAGAAGAGGCAGATGTGTAGGGAAAAAAATCGTGGCATGTGGTACTTGGTATGATACTGAGGCGTATGAGATTTCTGCATTTCCCTATGTAGTTGTGTCAAGCGCCAAGGCATTGTCTGTAGTCTTTGAATTTTTACCCTGATGAATGCAACCTTCTTTCAATATATTTGCTGCTCTGAATGCATCAACGTCATCATATCATGAATGAGTTATCATCTTCTCGTAAGTTCTTTTTTGCTCTTTTCATACCCTCAAATCTCCTTACTGTGAGCTCCTCAATTGCAATTTGATTGTGTTGAACAGGAGCGGAAGTAGAGGATGTGTGTGAAGCTAGTCAGATAGAAAAACAGAAAGCTTCAGCCGCTATTAGCAACATATTATCTGTCTTAGCTCACTATAGTGAGTTAACGGGAAGATTAGTTTCTGGAAGCAGATGCAGATCACATGGAACAGGCCTTCTTTGTTCAGCCTTAAAAATATCTCTTGGTAGAATCAAACAAAGCTTTGTATTGTGAGTTTTGAAAGTTTCCTACATTGCTCTAGTAAAGATATCCTAGCACTTGTTGACGATCTTTAATCTTGTCATTGCCTTTGCGCAGAATTGAGCCACATTTGTCCAATATGCCCATAGTTTATGCAAGTGATGCTTTCTTGAAATTAACAGGTACATAAAACTTTACTTCCTTCCAAAGTTCCCTAGACATTATGTCCAGTTGTTTATGATGGTTTGCTTGTTATTTCTTCAGGCTATTCTAGACACGAAGTGTTGGGTTGTAGCCATATATTTCTTAGTGGCTTGGATACCGATACATCAACTTTATCAAAGGTACTTAATTTTCGTTACTCGCTTCCTTTATGGTATGCTGAACTTGTGGAATGACATTGAGTTATCCCTTAAAAGGGCTTCCTTCGTCTTTTACATATCTTGAGTTCGAAATCATGCAGGTAAATGGAAGTATTCATGCTGGGCAGCCATGCACAGTACGTTTACTTAATTACAGGTTGATCCTTATTTTTCTTTTGTTTATCTATTGGCATATTATGTGCCCTCACTTGAAAACTGTGTGATTAAATTGAAATCTTTTCATGACTGCTATATATGCAGGAAGGACAGGACCTCATTTAGGAGTATACTTCATGTTTCTCCCGTGAGGAATGCTTCTGGAAAGGTGATCTGTTTCATTTTCATATACTTTATGATTGAAAAATATATCTGACTTGTGCTGTCCAGTGTCATGCTGCATCATCTCTCATTCTTCATTGAAAATAAAGAATGTTACTTTCCTTTTCTACGATGTGCTCCCGTTAATCTTTTATCTTTGAATCGTTATTATAGCAGATTCATTATACATTCTGGGGAAGCAAATTTTCTTTCATGATTACATTTTGCCATTCTTCTGCTGCACTTGGAAAAACTTATCCTTTGTCATTTTGCTCTTCTTAGTTCTGTACCTCTTGAGTTCCATTCCACAAGTAGAGTATGATTTTATTTCAAGTTCTGCTGCTTTCTATGCATGTTGTGTCATCAGCTTGTCATGGAGGTTTATTATATATACCAGTTGTCTATCTGTAGCCTGAAGAAACAGACCGGAAAAGTGGCCAAATGTATTTTGTTACAGTTTTAGGCATAGTTAACCAGCATCTCCTAGTCTTGGGCTTGGTGAACCTCCACCTTGTTTCCTGTTGCTATTAATGGATGTTTGTCTTGAACGCAAATTTATTATTTGACATTCCCGTCATTCCCAGAATGCCCTGGCTTCACCTAGAGCTCGAGGGTCCAGGATCTGTGGCACCACCTAGGTTCATCATTGTCTTAATAACTATGATTAGAAAAAGGGACCATTCTGAATAACGTAAATCATAATTTGATCATTCGATGTCATATGTGGGCGCTTGGTAGCCTGGTAGGTCGCTGCTTGTTCACATACTATGGTATATGGTCGAGACCATCCGCTTTATACTATCTTTACTAGAGAGGGGACATATTGGTTGCTCATAATTTCCTTTTAAGGGGATCTTGTGGTAATGACACACTGAATCGTGTTATTGGTACCTCATGTATGTGATTCCTTCCTGTAAAGGCAGATTAGAGCCTGGTGATGTGCCTCACGGGCCACGGCATAATTCATCATTACATTCATACCTGCTCATTGCTCCAGTTAACATTTGTTCAAAATATCACTTTTTAAACCTTAAAATTTGCAACTCATCATGGTTCCTACTGTGGTAGATCGCATACTTTGTTGAGGTTCTCGCTGAAGAAGATGAGAAAGAGCAAGCAGGGAATGTGTCGAGCCCCAAGTCGAAACATCTCAGTGTTGTTGGTGCAGTTAAGGTCGCTGTGAGAAGCTTATCCATGGGACCTGGCCCTTCCAAGTCGTAGCATATGATTCAGGTTTCTCGCACTATTGCCTCTTTAAGCATGATGTGCGATGTGTATAAGTATGGTGCAAAAGGAGTCCAAATAGATCAGAAGATCGTGTTCTTTTATTTAAGAAACCGCAGGAATGGTTGAGAAATAAAGATGGCTGCATTTGAATTTTTTTTCTTACAGGAAACACATAGCAAGGATTTCTGTCACACTAGTATGCTTTCGCAACAGTTGGTACAAGATATTACTGTATCCTTCATTAAGACACTGTTTCAGCATTCTCGATAGCACAAATATATTTAGTCACTCGGAATCTATGACAACATCCCGAAACTGAGTGGTGGGATTCATGGGAAAAGAAAAGCAGCCAGTAATCCATATGAAAACAGATCTTCAAGTCGACCACTGTACACTCATTTTTTATCTACATCTTGGTAACATCCGAGTATGAGTATCCATAGCCAAACTCAGATTTATGCAAGTGCTCTCGACACTGGATAAGTAGACTAATAAAAAAAACATATGAATGTATCAGAATTCAGATGACTTCAGCTAGTGTCTCGTTCGCTATTCCGATCTGGTCAACCCCATGCAGTTCTGAAGTTGCAGTACTGCAATTCTGTAACGAAACTCAAGAACTTATCATACAACCTGGTTTCACCTTAGTTCAATAGTCTACCTAGGGAGTCGTACTAATATTTTTGTTACCAGAATATCAGATCTTATACTATAGTATTAAGGGAAAATGATATTTTATCCTCGTGAAATATTGAATCATGACACATGATCCCAATATGTCTTTAATGTATCTATCGTAAAAAAATTATACTATTTTGACACAAAATCCATTAAAAAGGGGTTTATAAAAAAGATCATATATATATTATTTTTATTTTGACAATAGACATCATTTAAAAAATTTAATATAAAACTATCTGTATATTTTCATAGTTGGGTTAATCATCACTATCCAATAACTGAGGAGAAGTGGATCTTAACTCCAGAACACCCAATTAGGAGACGCATGTCTCTTCCAGCACCATGGCAGATACAGGTAACGTTTTCTCATTTTGCTACATGCCCATTTGAAATCTCCCCTTCTCCTCAAACCCTTTTGCTCGTAGATCATCTCACTGCCAAAATCTCATCGATTGATCGATTCACAATTTCTCAATTTCAATTTTTCACAAAACCCTAATCAGGGTTTTTGCGCAACTTCCCAACTCGTTTTTTTTATAATCATTTGTTCATTGATTCACATCTATGCTTTAGCCCATGAATAACAATGGCATGATTTGGATTCCTTCTTCGCTCAAATGGGACGAAAAATCTTCGCCTGAATATACAACAATTCAAGAGATTGTATGATTATAGGAGAGAAAATGTGATGCGCTCGTATTGCATTTGCTGGAAATGTAGATTGATCCAGGAGAATGAATCATTTCCATATTTACGTCTCGGCGAAGAGCTACCCCCGCCTGGCAAGATGATCAATGGGTGGTGTGATTTGTTATGGTTTATAATTTATATGCACATTTCACGTCCTTGATCCGGTTGATCTGTACTTGTATCTTCGTGCCCAGAAGAGGTAATTTATGAAGTTGAGGGCGCTAAGGATGCAAAGGAGCCAGTAGAATCGCTCGAGGTGGTAGTGGTTTATGTTGCTGCCAGAGAGCCAGGGTTTGTGGTTTGATCCTCCTGTGGCATCGTTGACTATGGAGATGATCACGGAGCTGAGGTAGTATCCTACAGCCAATGAGGCCCAGGAGAGGGATGTGGCGAGGGATCTCATGCTGGATGGTGCTTCAGTGAAGAAGAACTCGAGCATGCCGGCTAGGGTGAATAGGTCTGCTGACCCAAGTAGGGCGTATTGGAAGGCGACCCAGAGGAATGTGATGGGGAGAGGGTTGGAAGAGTCGAGCATCCCCGTTTGAGTTGCTATTCTCTTTCTTTTGATCTCGACCAGGGCTGCAGCTCCCATGGCGACGATGGAAAGGGCTAATCCGGTCCCTATTCTTTGGTGGTGAGAGATGCCTGTCTCGGTTCTGGTTATCCTACGCACGAATGGGATGATGAGGTGATCGTAGACTGGTGCAAGGACCATGATGATGAGGATAGGGAAGATGGGAAGGGAAGCTGGAGGTATCTTCAAGGAGCCGAGTTTGAGGTCCATGGTGGCGGCTTGTTGAACTGAAAATGTGCTAAGTTGGGCTAAACAGCAATTGAGAATGATAGCGCTGGCGAAGATTGGGAGGATCTTCATGACAACCTTGACTTCCTCTACCTCTTTTATGGTACATTCCAATGCCGCATACACTGGCTTGTTTTCCACTGCTTTGTTCAGAAACTTGATGCTGTCTGTTTGAATTTCTAATGCATCTGTTTCTTTGTACTTTCCTTCATCCCCTTTGATCTTTTCTGAGGCGCATGCCGGACTTACTACCATGCTAGACACCGCGTTGCTTGAATTTTTTGTCATACAACAGTTAACTGTAGCTGCAATGAACACCTGTTGAATTGAGGAAAACAAAAATTCAATCAACTTTTTCACAACAGGTTGAAAAACCATGTTATGAGCATGAAAAAGGTTTATGAAACACGATAAGTGTTTCTTGAGTCTACGTCGTTATATTTATAGCTCATAGAATATCAATACTGTTAATCAAGTGTCTATTTGATTGTGTATAATCGTGGATGAGGCGAGGATCATACCTTAAGTATTGTTGTGAAGGGGCTTCCATCAGGAATTTTGTTCCTGTAAAATGCAGATCCAGCAAGGAATACCGGGATGGACAAGAGAATCGACAGAGTAGAGATGAAGAATCCCCATTGCCATCCCTTGTTATCCTCGAGCCAGACCACGAACGTCACTGCAATGAGGCCACCGCAGGAGAGACAGAACACAAAGTAGTTGAAAAAAGTTGACCTTTGAATCCGCCCCTTGGGCATACTCTCATCAAACTGCTCGGCTCCATGTGTTGGTAACGACCCTTTTATGCCGCCTACACCAGCAGCCACCAGATAAAGCCCAATGTAGAGCATTGCAGCTTGGCCTGTGCTTGGTTCCCGGCATGGCTCCGTGGGGTTGGCAGAACCACACCGTGGAGGCTGAAGAGACCGCGAATGCGCTTGCAAGGTAAGTATTATCAGACCCTGTTCCATCAAAACAATATGATTATTACCTGTATGTTCATTATCTCCTGCTACTTATCTTTTCAGCTCCCACTGTCATCTTAGCATATCTTAAAGATCTTAACACATAACAGAAGCAAGTGATTAAGGATTTGTTTTGCATTCCTAGCTGAGAAATGCAAAGATAGTTGTTGCTTTTGCGCATTCTCTTCAATGTGACATAGTTTGGTAATCTACTGAGTCCCTAACACAGTCCTTATACACATCGCGATTTATCAGCTGATCGACCTATAAGTGATCATTAGCTGCATGCACGATCATATCTTTAGTTGTGAATGCATCTGGTCAATATATACGGGAGAATCGTGGTTGTCGTTGCAGTGGACCACTCAAATCTTACAAGTTCTTACATAAATTGACGTTTGTATAGTTTTGTGAGATAATAATGGAATTGATGTTCGTTACAAATAAGGACAAGATGACGACGGTGAAGGGACCTACAGTGATGCAGTGTGTATATGTTGTGTTGATATGTGTGGTAGTATAAGTATAAATTGTATAATGTGGTACCACAGCCGCAACAACGCGGCGCCCCATATATTTGCCAACATTTTATTGTAAGTACATGATGCAAAATAGTCACATACTACCGAACAGTCTCATAACTATGAGGCGGTATAAGTCCTTTTCTTTGATAAAAAATAAATGTCCAGTTTCTTTTTCATTTCATGCAAAGAGGATTTATAGTCCTCTTTATCTAGCACACGTTTTTCCCTCCTTTTTTTTTTTTTTTTTAGATTTTTAATTTTTAAATTTAGCTTTGTAGATTGTTATTATTGTCTTATTCAACTTTAACTTTTGTCTTTGAATTACAGAAAATGTTTGGTTGGCCATAGTTACTAACTTACTACACTTATCCTGCAACAATTTGGCTCATTGGTCTGATAAGTTATCATCGGGTTTATTGGTGTACATCAATATATATTATTTCATTCTATATTATAAATGAACAAATCCAACATGTATTCCATGGTATGTCACTTCATGAAATCACATGAAGGTAGTTTTGGTATTATAATTCTTGTACATTTAATGACAATTTGGAGACAATTAGCCGTTGAGATAAATGAAGATTAAATAACTCCATTCAAAGCCGAATTAAGGGTAAAAAAAAAACGTTCCACATTCTCTTCTTCTTCTCCTTGTTTTTCCTCCCTCTTTGAATGCATGATGAATCACCTTCTTAACAATTCCTTGAATCAGTTTTTTTTAGTTTTCTTTTGTAAATGATTAGAAAAACCACTCGAATTTTCAACAAAAAAAAAAAGAAAGGGAAAGCCCCTGGAATCAGGTTTGCTACGCGTACTCGTAGAATACTGGAATCAATAGTTTTTCCACGTTATTTTTCCTTCTCACTCGATATGATCAGAACCTTAATAAACAAACCCTATGAATCTCATTCCCATCAAAGGTCTCTGGTTGATTGTGTCTTTGTTTACCTAGGCTTTGTTTTTGTATATTTAGGAGTTGAAGATTTCGTGATGGTTAATTGGTTGGTTGAATCAAACATAATTGTAATATCATTTCAATTACTATAATGGTAGGTTACATTTTTATTTGCTTCTTTATTGTATCTTTAGAGTTCATTGATTTCGAGCTGTTTCACGTGCAAATTTCTCCTCCCTGAACATAAGATTTTTATTTTTATTTTTTTATAGGAATTATTATAAGTTTGGTCGTCTTACACCACATACTATCACAATCCTTTTCAAATAGAAAATACTAACATCCGTGTTGCGACAAACTAATTAAACTATAAAAACAGAAGATACTAAACCAAAATTAAAGATAAGGAAACACGAGCCATACGATAAGCTAGTATTCAAAATTATAATACTATATTAGTAAAGAAAATAATAATAATACTACTATTGATTTTCAACAACAATGGACAAACATGACATTTTTGGTTATTCATATTCTATACTATGTTATGTCAATTTTTAGTTATAGTGGACTTAAGCGAGGTGGCCGTGTAGGGTCGTTATTGTTGGGACATTGTCATACGTATAATATTGATCCAAAACAACACATAGGCGAATGAAATTCCAAACTTTGTGACCACACACACCTTGGATTCTATCTATCCAAAAAAATGAAATCTTTGAAAGCCAATTGCATGGAACACAATATTCCAAGGAATGTCAATGTACGGCATATATACATCATGAAAAACATCATATCCTATAATAATAATATGTGTTGCTGAAGATTCTTGATAAGTAGAGCATCGGTTTTGTTTGTTAGGATAAGGTTGTGTTGACTTATATTGGTTCCATGATACACATTTTTTTAGGTCACTTTCATTTTGTGACAGGTTTCTCACCTGTGTAATGAGACCAGAACTGGCCGCAAAACAGAGATTTTTTTAATGGATATGTGACCTTGAAATGGATAGAAACTTCAAGGCTACGAAAAACATTGGATATCTTTGATTTCGATGGCGAAGATTGTTACTTGCGTCGCTATGAGCATTTGACAAATCGCTAGCTATGCTCGTTCAACGAGTCTTGATAGAAATTATCCAATATTAACATGCTATCAGGATTTGAATCGTGATAATTAAATCACGTGTTATTAGATTAATTTTCTTTGAAGCGTCGACCTAAGGAGTGCCATGTCTCTTGTAGTTGTTTGTATGATGAAAACTACTACTATTGCATTATATAAACAGTTAATTGTGGTTGTTGCAGCAGTAACAAGCCAAATCTTACTCGAGCTAGCATTAGCTTATTAGATCTTAAGCATCGTTACTGCATTAATATAGCATTATCCTTACGATGATTTACGATATGATGGGGTTTAGCTAAATTAATTTAGCTAAGCGGCGATCTCTACTTAGAAGACAAGATCCTACATGGGAGCCATAATGTCTTTAGCCATGAAGGATCGGTCGTTCTACATCTAACCCTGAACAAGCATCGCTTAAACTTCAATACTATATGAATTTGGTTGACAATAACCTTTGATTTGTTTATTAATTAGCTAATTAGAATGGCACTTTCATGTGAGCTCTGACTAAGTGTCTCTATGACTTCATTATCCTAATGAGCCACTAGTAGCTCTTGCTGCACAGGCACTGAACTTAACCTTATACTACTATTATAAGTATTGATTAAGTTTAAGTAATATAGTACTATCATTGGTTAGTTTTGAGTGAATTTCCATATGAAAAGGGAAACAGAAGTGTGAAGAAAGAGTTGAGAGGGAAGTTAATGCAATTTGGGAAGGAAGCATCATCAACTTGTCGTCTTTGCTTGTGACAAAAAACCCAGTTGGTATAATTCATTGGTTGCATGATTCTTCTGTGCTCTTTTCCTCAAATGTGCAGCACATATATATCATCACTTCACACATATTAACATCTCCTCACCCAACCCAGTTGTCCTTTTCGATAATAAGAGTTTATCGGGTATTCGTTTCATCCCATAAAGAAGGTAACGGATTGATTTGATACGCATATCGATGTAAAATTTGACGTGTTTACAACGATGTTCAAATATAAATTTTTGAAAATTTATAGTAAAACATACATGGTTGTGAAGTTACGTAATTCAACCTAATACATGATACGAGATGATCAGATATGAATTAGTATGAAAACGTATAAAATATGTATGTATTGTATTTTTTATGTGACGGAAGGAATATTATTTTTGAAAATAATGAAAACGATGAAGATGAAACAGAAATAAAAAACCAGAAAAATTAAAGATTATTGTAAAAGTTTGCCCGGCTCTAGAATTTCATGTTTGTGATGATACTAGGAAATGGCTTACAACAAAAGCAATGTCCTCATGGGATCATCAAGAGAACATGATGATGATGAGAGCCAAAAGTCACCACTCCCTCATCAAAGATAAACTTTAGCATGTTTCTTGATTTAAAAGTGGGAAACAATTTGCTAGGGAAAATATTGTAAGGTTCTTGAATACAACGGATAACAAATTCCAAAGAAAAAACGGGAAATGTCAACCTTGTCTATGTCACACTTTTGTTGGAATTTATGATATATTGTTTCATGTCGTCATCATCCTCTCTTCCTCCCCATTTCTTATTCCCCACTCCACTTTCACTTTTCAAAGCTTTTATCTCTTTAAATAAAAAAAAATATATGATCTTGATTTGTATATTTAGGTTCTTAAATATATAAAACCATAGAATGACAATACCCTCTAGAGATTTCTATATTGATTAACCACGTAAGATGATTTGATTAGTTAATTCTTCCTAAACAATGTAAAGAATGACAGTAAGATACTGACAATGGCGGTAGATTTGAGAAAATTAACTTACCACAAACTCAACGAAGGCGCTGGAAAGGTAGATTTGGAAGGTGGTGAAGAAGGCGTCGGAGAGGAAGCCGCCGACGAGAGCGAGGAGGAAAGCGGTTCCCATGAAGTTCGTGACGGCGTTGGAGCTTCGGCTCGGGCTGAAGTGCATGTAATCCAACAGATACAGCACTAGATTGCTCGCATTCGCTAGATAGGCCAAGTTTTCCATTACCTCCACAACTATAAACAAATCAAACAACAACAAACCAAGTCTTTATCTCATTTAAAAAAAAAAAAAATACTCGACTTGGATGGGGTGGCGTTGACGAATTACGTACCGAGAACAAAGGAGGCGGCGAGGAACCCGCCGTGGCGGTGCCTGGCGGCGGGTTTCCCTCTCCAATCAACATAGCCTTCCCAATTGGTTTCAGCTTGGTTCTCTTCTTGTTCATATTCCTGTGAGCAAACACAAAAACCAGAAGCGATATTCAACACATATGGATATGATAAAGATGAAAAATATGAAACAGATAAGAGTTGAAATTGAAACCCACCATTTTTATTATTCTTGGAGCTCTCCCAAAAACAGAGGAATATGGATGAGTAAATTGGCTTTAGGTGTGGCCGGGGAGGAAGGGAAGCGGAAAGTTTCTATTTATAAAGAGAGGAAAAAATTGAAAAAAAGTTGGGTCCAAGTTGAGGAGAGGAATAGTGCACATGAAAGGAGGGTCCTGTAGAGGTGAAAAAGGGGTTCAGGTTTTATGATCTGTTTATTGTGGTTGCTGTCTCATATACTTATTTAGTGTGGGGATTTGATTCTCTGGTTTTGTTTGCATTGGAGATGATATTCAGGTGAGTTGATCGTCTATGATAAGGGATTGTTAAGATACATTATGAGTTTGCTATCGGTTCGAATTTCACTGATATTGGTTTCTCAACGCGATATCTGAAGCAAAATATGACATTGAGATAGTGAATATAAAATTTGTGGGGATTTGATTAATGGGTGAGTTAATATATATTGTTTTTAATATATGCTAAGTCCATACTGGATCTTCGTTTAAGGAAGAGTGTTATATATAATGAGTATTCTATCATCAATATTGGATGATATTGTTTAAAACTTATAAGTTATACATGATTAAATGATATCACGGTATGACATAGAAGAGCATCATTAGTCACAAATAATTGGTAATCTTAATTCTTTTCGAGGGGAAAATGAAAGCGATCAAATCTTTGTTGAGTCACGATTAATTAGACGATTAGGTAGTGTGAATTTGATGAATACTTATGGTTTCGATGCTGAAAAAAGTTAGGCGGCATTCAAGCCAATGTGATTAACTTTTACTGTGAAAATCTGGGATGTTTTGTTGACCAACAAAATGAGACTGAAGTCTAGTGTACTTTCCGGATCGAATATTGAGATGTTTGGGCAATGAAGAAAGTACCAATAAATACATTGCAAGGTGCTGCTTCTACCATTTATGATAATATATTTGTGGCCAGTTATGGATTATATGGCCCTGTTGATCTTTAATATTGTTCACACGCATTTCGCTTCATCACTTTTTAAATTTTGCTCAACAATTTACTCACGCTTACTAAAATAGGAAAACCGTAAGTTTCATATATACTCAGGTGACTGTACCAAAGACTTCATGATCACTTTTTGCGATTCAGAATCCCGGTCTAGATGGGCAGAGAAGCTAACTTAGGACACGACTATAAAGATATCGGAGTGTAACACATCTTATGATGGACCGCTACCTATGTAATACGTTCATATCCACACTAGTACTATGATCACTAATACTACTCTCGAAGATGAAATCGCATATAGCTTTCATGTTAGTTAACATCCGTGATCACATGTTGAATGCGTGATGATAATGTACTTGAGTTATATCATTTCGATGTTAACATATGATCATGGTTATCAAAATCAGATCGGCCCGACCAATCAAACTGATTGAACCGTGACCTGATGGTCTGACCGGATTGATCCAATTAAAAAACGGATAAACAATCGATCCGATCAAACTCAAGTTGAACCGGTCGAAACCAATCAAACCCAGGTAACAACTCAGAGGTGTGAAAGGGTTGAACCGAAGAAAAAAATTTATTCAAAATTTTTTTAAAAACAAACATAAATGTAGCGTACAAAAATGAATGTTTTGCTTATATAAGATTTATAAATATATATTTTGATAAAACATAATATATAAGTATTAATATCAAGACGGTCGATTGATTGAACCAATAACTCATTGACCCAGAACCTCAATCAAGTCTATATTCGGTCCAGTTCTTGTTGGAATTTATCTCAAAAGACGCAAAAGGAGACACGATCGTGCGCGGTGGGAGGTCGGGATACTCAAAACACGACATGGCACAGACCGTGCGAGCCAATGGCAAGAAAATCTCCGTAATTTGTATCTTCTGTTTTATTTGGACCTCAATATATCATATGTATTATGGTTTTTTTAGAGAATGAGATAAAGAACGGAAGTGAGAGGGTTTTTAAGTTTTTTTTTAGAGATTGTGAGATTTTTTTTCTTTATGATTTGAACGAAACACAATAAAGATTAAGAGATTGAGAGAGACAATCGTTGTAACTGTGTGATTCAATCAGTGGATCGGTGATCGGGTTTTTCCTACGTTAAAATTTTATATGTTATTGTTTTATTTTTTGTTCGTGTGGATCATTACTAGTTTGTGATATTTGTATCCATCGGATTTTCGGATTGAACGCGGATCGAATTTGTAATCGTTATGATAACTATGCATGTGATTTGACTTATAGTTACACGCTAAATTGAATATCATTTACCTAAGATATTTTTTTGTTACTATGGACCATAATACTATTGAGTCGGACCAAGATATCTTTTTGATGTGAATATTGACAAAAAGTGTACTCGAGTGAATTGCTTGTTCGATGAGGGAATTGCCATCATTGGATAAAAGTGATATGGGGTGGCATATGTAGAAAAACAGTTGTCACATAATAAAATGTCCTGGAATATTTGTTTGATTAATTGATTTTACACTTTTCGTTTCCTTTGTATGGACCAAATATTGACCACCGGCCTTTGAGTGTAACTTTACACTTCCACTATGTATTTTTTTTGCACTTATAATGATATATTTATGTACATAGTTCTATTGTCAGCTTTATAAGATACTTGGATACCCTTGTTAGAATTATACCCTGACAGTATCAGTTGTCAATAAACAAATTCACACTTACATGTAAACACGGGTTATAGGATTAGCCTAACACGCGGGGAATAATACGCTTGAAAAGTAAAAAATTGTTCCTGTGTTTTTCACACTATAAAAGTCGTGTAGGATCAAATTAGAATCCTCCATGTTCGTCAAGTAGCTTTCTCAACAATGGACGGGCAATATCATTGGTAATGGAATATATAATCAAGTGATTACAGAACGGGACGACAGTGAGTATAGTTAATATGATCAAATGTTACGTTAGAATATAAGATACCTTTTACTAATTTATACTTCATATTTTGGTTACAACGGAATGACATCACACATCGAGGCTGAAGTGGAAATAATGGGCCATGTGACTCGTCCCTGTGTCCAGCTCATATGATCATGATTAAAGAGTTGAGACAATTAACGTGACTTCATCTTCCAAGGTCAGAAGTCCAACGGAATATCGTGCTTTTTATAGAGGGTAGGGTTATAATGGTTAAATGGCATGTCAAAGCATAGTAAATTAAAACCAATGAGATTATGACCACGAGATTTTTATGGCATAGTTCATTGTCTTCGCTCACCTTCTTGACGTGAACTTCATCGGGAAGGTCTCGTATTCCAATTGGTTGGTAAACATGGTCATTATAAAAAAAAAGTGCGTCGACTTCATCGACGTGAACAGAGTTTGTTCAAAGAGAGGACTGTTATCCTCTACCCCTAATTGACCTTGTCGCTTCGATGGTTGAAAAAACACGATAAATTAGACTTACTGATTACTTTGCGCGGCATACCTAGTAATCTAGCCATATGTCGGGTTTGTGACGACAATCATTATCTAGATTTCAACTTCCAGACAATGAAACGGGATGCCTTGACTGAAAGTTCTAGAATCGTCATAAAATATGTTTGTTCTTCTCGGCCCTTTTTTTAAAAAAAAAAAAAAAATTACATCTATTTACTAGTTACCACAACTATCATGGCTACTATTCCAATAAAAGTCCAAAGTCAAATAGGCTTCTAGTGCCTGTGATCAAAAGTCGGGTAATTAAGCATAGTACAAGCTACAGTCTTTTGAGAAATGAAAAAAAGAAGTGATGACTTTATGGGCCTGATATTGGGCTCCGCATATGGTGAAGCTAATCTTGTATTTTTCTTGGGCCGTTGTTGAAGCCCAATTCGTCTCATGTTTTGTTTGAGCCTGCAATTTGATTGACGATGACGAACCCATGTTGGACAAACAATGGGCCTGTGCTTACCTTGGACAAGATTTCGGTGAGGGAACAACAGCTCCAATCAAGGGATGATGCATAGGCTTTTGGGTCTTTACAAATGAGGCCCATAAAAAAATTTGGGCTGAAATTAGTGTAGATAGATAGTAGCTAATCCATGAAATCATTTCATCTGTATTATGGGATTTGTATGAATCAATTTTTTTAGTAACTGATATAACAATTTTTTTATTTTTACCATATGATCAGATTCGATAGATAGAAATAAGATTATATTATTGAACATACGACTCTTCGTTCACTACCTATGTTATCCTTAAACGAATAAAATTATGATAGAGGATGTAGCTTTTTGACAAACTTGATAAAACATGAATCGTCTCTCTAAAATTCTTAAAAGTTGATTTATCTAAAGCTTTAGCATCCATGCATCTAAACCTCGCTTTGTTGACAAAATATGAAGCTTGTTGGCATTTAGTTGTACAATTCCACTTAGAAAAGCAACACCTCGATCGATTTTTCTTTTCTCCTCATGGCATGATATCGATGGCCCAAAAGCTACGCATCTTTTTCAATTGTCCACATTTACTTGCTCCGAGTCTGCAAATCGTGTTCAGTTCATTTCATATTTCACTTCTGAGCAATCATTGTTTCCTTTACAATGGATTACAAGTCCACATTTTACAATCAAAATCAAAATCAATAGTGTAACGTTCCGTTAAACTAAGGTTGGATTCTTGAAAAAATGACACGTAAAATAAATCTTGTTAACCATGATCGTATAGAAGTAGTACACATTTCCCTTCAATAAACTCGATATGTGTCTTGCAACATATCAAGCAGTCATAAAGACACTTCTGTGCCTCCACACATATAGAAAAATAGGTTATACCATACGGATAAAAAAGCGACCAAATATCATTTAGATAATTACATTAAAAATATCAATCTTTATCATTAATTTTCTCTTGTGTGTTTGTGTTTTTTTAGCTAGTAAATAAATTGAATGATAAAGATCCCGCTATTTCTTGAATTAGTGATTAGGATTGACCCTTTTATCCAATTAATTAAGGGAAAATGGTCCATTTTATTTGTACATATCAAAAGACGACAAAAAACACAGCAGTCTTATACTAGCATGGGGTTGTGTTTATGTCTAGACTAGTAGTGACTCAACTCATGTGTCTATCGTGTTCGACGCAACATAATAGTTGACCATGAAGAGAAAGGATTCGATACCATGATCGTATCAAAAGCGATGTGTAATTTATCCGTTATGGATTAGACACATTCTTGAATATAAAAAATGGCTGATGATATATTATTTCCTTCATTCAATAACAAGTGCAACAATTCCAAATAAATACTATTCAACACAAACATTGTTGAGGTTCATTCAGATATATATATATAACGATGTTCATGTTCGATCATCCTATCATCTCTACCATACAAAAGTGCACAGATCATACTACCTCCGTATTACTTATTTTACAACAAGTAGACCTTGCACAAATATTTAGGAAAGCATTTTCATTTTAGAGCATCTTCAATGCATGTGTTAAATATGAATTGCTCAAACCAAAATATGGCATTTGTGCTACATTTTTCATTCCAATGAATTAAACTTTTCATGCCAAATTATAACATTTTTAAATGTAGTGTCAAATATAACATTGAAAATAGCATTATTATTTCTCCAACTAGTATAAATTTCTTACACTATTTCATGAAATATAACATTTCCAAATTGTAACATGGCTAAAGTAGATTAAATACTTTCATGATATCATTGGAATAAGTTTGATCAAGTATAAAATTTTTATACAATTCAATGCTATACTATACACTGACATTGTTACATTTGACATCTTCCATCGGAGATGTTCTTACCTGCGCAAATATCTTGGAGGGGGAGGACTTTTTGTCAATTTACACATTTGCTCTTTAAAAAATTCGAGAGACATGAGATAATAAAATTTAAGTAAACAATAATGTGTATTTTTGAAAACAAAAAATTTTCAAAATACAAAAGTTATAAATATTATGAGACAGATCGATTTGATAAAACGATGCAATTTCATGAGACGTAGGAAGTGTTATGACTAATGTTCAAGGATGAATTTACACAAAATGATATTTGATTATTCTTTTAAATTATTCAAAACGTGTCTGGACAAATCCTTTTCTCCGACGTATGGATGGACAGAGTATTAACAAATACCCGTATTTGTCCCGAATAAAATCACTATAGATGACATTAGACCGGGCCTAGACGGCCCTTACTCTGCCGTCCAAAAACCGAGTACGTGTGAACCGGAACGGGAAACGCGGCAGGTGGACTGGACCGGCCCACAGGCCCACAATGAGGTCGACTACAGCGACGTAGGAGACAAAATTAAAAGAAATTTTTGGGGCAGATTAGTCATCGAGATATGGGCCCCACATTCTCACTCTTCTCCCCTATGTTGAAAACGACCTGATTCGACTGCGTTTTGGACCCTTCTATTCTCTATCCTTCATCCTTTTCTCTCTCTCTTTTCATCAAAATGACAGTGTTACCCTTGTTGTTTTTTTAAGCACAAGTACCCTTATATTTCGTATTGCGTCGTTCATCCTATTTAAATTATTATATTTATTTTATATTTAATTTAAATTAAAATATTTTTATACTTAATAATTTTTATATATCATATTAATTCATCAAATATCATTTATATTTTTTTTTCATATATTCATAAGGACAAAATTATTATTTTTTATTAATTCAATATATATAAATTATTGTATCGAATTAAATTATTATAATGTGAATAAAACGAAAAGAATTTTTATATTTATGTCATCACCAAAACAAAGTTCGCATTTGAAATTGAATATTCAAACTCTTAAGGTGTTAATCGGATAATGAAGGATTATCAATTGCAACCACGAACAAGATGATTACAACTATATTGTATCATTGATGGAAAGGAACCCTAATTGAGTCTAAGTTACATAAATAAATGAACTAAATATAGGTTTCACTTTAAACATTAGATTAATTGATTATGCATTGTTTACAAAACTCAATTTCGTCGAGATTAGAGTAAGTAACTATTCAACTTACACATTCGATCAACAAATGTACATAAAACAATTTCACCCCATGTTAAAATTCAAAAATAGAACATAATTTCATACTCCTTCCGTTTCATATCATATGTAATACATATTTATTTTGATAATCTTTAAATATATATCATATATCTTATTTAGTAACTTTTTATATAAAAAAAATCAAAATAATCAATATTCGTTATATTCACCCATTATTTTCTCTTACATTATTACAATAAACCTTAATAACACACGAAAAATATTTTGTTCATTATCAAATTACACACAAAAACAACATACATTTAAAATCATATGTTTGATCAATATATGATCTATAATATATATATTTTTATCCTAAAAATATTTTATTATTTTGACTAGATATGCACTACGATAGAAGGTTTGATCGATATTATAAAATGATCAAAAATTATTTTTAAAAAAAATATCATAAAATATCAATAATAATAAATATTATATATTATAATCATATATAAAAAAATTTATATCATATCATTTAAAAAATAACGAATCAACGTTCTCGTAGTCATGGGATGTAGAAAGGGGGGAGGGAGACAACGGTCATGTCATTGACCCTGCCGGCCATCCCCTTCCACATCCCTCCAAAACTCCCCATATCCCAACTCTACCCTGACACAAAATCCAAGGAAAAAGCAAAAAACTGAGCACAGAGAGCCCAATCTCTCCTTTCAATACAAAACTCTCCTTCGCTCTCTTGTCTGTCATCTCTTCTCCAATCAAATCATAGCTCGAAATCCCACGCACAAACGAATCTCTTCCATTCCCTTTCTCTCTCTACTGTCATCGCTTTCTCTCTCTTGAATGGCACGCTGCTCAGCCAGCTTCTTTCGCCACAAGTGATCAGACCTCTCTGCTTCATCAACGCCATTTCCCATTTGCCCGTTTGAGTTTCAAGAAAAGAGAAGTGTTTTTGCTGAATCCATTTGATCAACGGATAGTTGGTGGACATGATGGATAGTGGTGGTGATGATGAGATGAATGTGAACGATGCTTTTTTTCAGCAAAGTTGCGTGCTTTCTTCGAAGCCCGATGCCATTGATGCTCTCTGGTCACTCAACCCCTCTTCTTCTCCTCCTCCTCCTCCTTTTCATGGTATGAATCACCCTTTTGTGTCTCATTGTTGTTTGACTCTTTGATTTCTGATAATGGGTTTAGGGTTTTGGACTTGATTTTGTTAAATTTCGGATCTTTTGTTTGGAATTTGTGATTTGGGTTTTGGATTTGTGTTCTTCGATGGACTTCCTGATCTGGGTGTTTAATTATTTTGAGTTCTTTACCCTACTTGGTTGAAATTGAAACTGCTCTGTTTTGGGCACAATTAAAAAAAGATGCCTTTGGTTATCGGTTCTCTTCAAGGACAACGACCCATGAATTTTTCCCCCATCAATTTATCTGGGTGACTCTTCTTTTTTTAATCCATCAAACATGAAACGACACGATTTTGACCCTGCAGCAGAGGCAACAGCAGCAATGGTAGTCAGTTTTCAAGATTCCAATGAAAGAAAACCGGTCCAAACCCTGACCGGGTTCCGGCACCGAAGGCAGAGAGAACAACCGGAGACGACGATGCTCGACGACGAGGAATATGACAACACATGCAACCATCACGAGAAGAAGAGGCGGTTGACGGCGGATCAGGTGAGGTGTCTGGAGAGGAGTTTCGAGGTGGAGAATAGGCTGGAGCCAAATAGGAAGACGGAGCTGGCGAAGGAGTTGGGGCTACAGCCGCGGCAGGTGGCGATTTGGTTCCAGAACCGGCGTGCCCGGTTCAAGACGAAGCAACTTGAGAAGGATTATGATGCTTTGAAGGCTCAGTATGATGGATTGTTGGTCGAGTATGAGAGTGTTGTCAAGGAGAAAGAGAGGTTGAAGAATGAGGTATTGTTTTTTGTTCTAATTACTTTGGATGATGTGGTTGCCAATGTTAATGTGATGACTGCAGCATATGCACTTTAATTCTTCTTTACAATTGAGTATGTTAATTACTTGTTCGAGTTGTTGAGGTGTGGTTGCAACGTTGTCTAAGTCTTAGAGTCTCATTAGATGGAGTCAGTCATGTGAATCAATTTGTTCTCTGACAATTTAGGATGTTAATTAGTTTGTTCGGAACATGGAGCATGTAGGAGTTGAGAAACTATGGAGTACTGTTTATTACCCAACAGACATTCTAATCAAAATCCACCCACCCTGTTATCAAGTTATATGAAATTTTTTCCTTATCCTATAATTATAGTCCTGGTTGTTCAAAAATGGACATCAACTGTGTTGTCTATGATAAAGCTGGATGAAGGATGAGAAAGACATCAAATAGTGCTGAATTCTAAGGTGGAATGGCCTCATATCTCATCTCGTCTATGGTGGCATCATCCAATTAGACGCTCTAGCAAGAATGTTTTGGTCCCAATTTGATTGTTCAATATCAAAATTCAAAATCTTGATTGGATGAAGCTATCTTTCCATCGTTGACAAAATAATGAAAAGCAAAAGCTGAGAAGAGTAAGGCAAAGAAACCTTTGATTCTTCCTTGCCTCCAAGATTCATCAATGCTTCCATGTGTCTTAGCTTTAATTCACCTTTTGTTCTTGTCTTCTTTCTTCAAACTCATCCTAGTCCTAGTGTTACCAAAACTTGGTCCATTGTCTCTCACAAAACTTTGTGTTGCATGTCTGACCAGCAAACTAGCTTGAGCTACTACTATGCAACTACTTTACATTTTGACTGAACCAATCTCTAGTAGATAATATAGCCGCCCCTAATCCGATCTATGAGCTAATTTGTAGTATGACTTTAGGTTGACATGGTGTGCTTCTGGATTTTCGACAGGTTACGTTGCTTACAAGCAAATTGAAGACAAGGGAGAAGGGATCCCCCCATTCTAATCCTCATAGCCCTATACGTGATCAGGAGCCGGCTGCTGTGTTTGTGAAACTTGAGAACAGGGACAAGATGGGATCAATCTTGGTACCATGCAAGCAAGAGGATGCAAGTTCGGCTAAGAGCGACATCCTTGATTCAGAAAGCCCTCATGGCATGGAAGGAAACCACTCTTCCTTGCTAGAAACCGCGAATTCCTCCAGCTTCTTTGAGCCAGAGCCCTCGGAGTTCTCACAAGACGAGGATGATCAGTACCTGAGCAGAAGCCTCCTACAGGCGCCACTGCCCGTGCCCATGATGCCTCCGCCATACAACTTGCCAGCACTCGAGGATGAAGAATGCTACAATGATGAGCCACATCGCAACTCTGGTACCATTGAACTCCCAGCTGAGGACCAACAACTTTGGTCGTGGCTCTGCCAAACCTGATCATGATCATCCATTCAGATCGCGACAATGACGACAACAAATTAAGTCTTTGTCTCATTACTTTTTCTTATCGGTTAGCTAAGATTGCTACCAAGAGAATTAAGCGTCCCGATCTTGATTATTCGATGTAATTATGGTTCTCTCTGTTAATAACTCTCTCTTCCTTGCATCTTAAATTTTCATTCTTAGGGAAAATCCACACCATCTTGTGAGACCGTCTTGTGCTTTGATGGGTGTCATTTTCTTTTTTAGGTGTTGAAAGGTGAATTTGCAGTTTGTGCATGTGAAAAATGATCAACCAAACTGCCTGTATATTGTTTGGTCCTTGTTTGATTAGGCCACATTTGTCTGTGTGACATTAATGGGAACTTTGGGTAATTGTGAGAGAGATTGATGTGGGAATAGTGAAGGGATTCTATTCCCGTGTGAAAGAATAGAAATTGGATAAGATCTGCCAAAGATCCAGTGTGTGCCCACTGTTATTAAACATGGGGATTTTTGCAGAGAAATTTGTTGAGCAAACATGGAAATGATTGAACAGTAGATTATGCAATTTGCTGTTGAACAACTCAAACCGGTGGTTATATAGACTTAAAAGATTGTGTATAAGACATATTATGTGTCAAATATGTATTTAAAAAAGGATCGTGATCAATCTTCTTTTCGTCCCATAAATCATACAATATTATACATTAATCGTGTTATTCATTATGCATTTGATGTGTTTTTTTACAAGGCACGTATGAGATAGAAGCAATTTGATACATCAAACGTTTTTTTAATAGAATCTATTGTGAAACATTAATGATAGTAAACGTTATATAATATAACCGTGGATAATTATAAAATTTAAATCATGTCATTTAGATACGTAATGAAATCTCTTAAATTACGTATTGAACAATATAAGAGGAGAAAAAAAACGTTACAACAATTATGAGATGGAGTAGTACTACTTAACGATATGATATGAAATTTATTTTGAATCAGCATTATAATACATAACTTAAATCATCTTTAATTTTTAATGATAAATTTATAAAAACAAAAAATATTATTTGATCGAGTGCGGATCATTCATAATGCAATCAATTTTATGATATCGGTAATAAATATTACATGTTTTGTGTGATGGGGTAGTACAACACATATGAACCTTAATTTGATATGATCCAAAAGTCACAATGCTGATGCAAACCTTAATTTGATATTCATGTTACAACGTCTTGCATCTTTCTTGTAGAGGTTGTGGATATGATCCAAAAGTCACAATGCTGATGCAAGTTCATTCAATGGTTCTAATTAAAGAAAAGGAACTCCCTGATATGTCTGTTGCTACATAAAAGCGTTGTTTATCTTGAATTAGCTGGACTTGGTTGATTGAATGATTAAATAATACTTATACGAATAGTTTGATGTCTTGATTCGCTTGATGTTGTTGACTATCATCCAGACAACTTGTTCTGTTTATTGTACTCATCATCCATGCAGTATTTTATTTTAAAGTAACACAAGGACACTTCATCTGAGAGTGGTTTACTCACTTTTTAATACTTGTAACCAGAGTTCTATTTTGGGACACTGAACACCAGATGGATTGCATTATTAGCGTCGCCTGCCATCTGACACGGACTGGGCTTGGAGTCGGGTCCGAAACATGGCCCGATCCAAGAAAGGCCCAAAAAGCTTAGCCCAAGTCTCCGGAAACTTCTCCACGCTTCTACAATCTTGTAGAAGGGTTAGGGTTTGCTAGGTTTTTCTAGAGGATTCTAGAGAAGACTTGTAACCCTAGGCTTAGAGGATTCTAGACACGGGGGTCTAGAATTCTCCTTGGTTGTGTATATAAGGAGGGCTTGGCACATTTGCCAAACCATCCACCACATCCACAAAATCCAACAAACTCAACATCCACGAGCATTGTAAACACGAGAGCAATACAAACAACCAAGTTCTCCAAACACTCAAGTGTGCCATTCTCATCTTTGTTAGCGTTCCCACGAGTCTTGAGCATCATCTTAAGGGTGAAAGGCTGAGCTTAGACACGAGACGAGGGTGTCTAGGTGCCGCACGGTCTTAGTGAAACAATAAGCCCGTGACACATCACATCCAAGTTGTACTTCATTTTATTATTTGTTCAGATTTCATATTAATAATTTTTAATCCAAAAAAAATATGATTTTTTAATAATTTTTTAACATAAAAAATGTAAAATCAATTTCATCTATAATAATACATTCATTATTTTCTGTCACAAATGTTACAGTGAACTTCATTATCATTAAAAAAATATCATTTCTTCATCAAAATTCATAAAAATTTAACATTTCTATAAATTTTAGTATAGTTCAAAATATTTCAATAAATATGAGATGGGGGAGTGCATGACATACGATAATGAGAATTATATTCTCGTATTGTATACTACTCCGTATCCTTTTAGACCGTCTGAACTTTATTCTTGATTGTATTCGACAAGCATCACCTGTTAAACCATGTGATCATGCTAAGAGCTAAGATAGTGAATGAAGAGTCCAAGAAAAAGACTAAACGAGGTAAAAGGTTACCAATGTTAAACAGTGTTATGTGAATTGATTTGATGTATATTGAGTTTGTATAGGTTATGAATGTGGAGCTGCTGGTTTGATATAGAGTGTTAGGATTCAAAATATTTCAATAAATATGGGATGGGGGAGTGCATGACACACAATAATCAAAGTTATCTTCTCGTATTGTATAATACTCTATCCTTTTAGACCATTTGAACTTTATTCTTGATTGTATTAGACAAACATCACGTGTTAGACCATGTGATCATGCTAAGAGCTAAGATAGTGAATGGAGAGTCCAAGAAAAAGACTAAACGAGGTAAAAGGTTACCAGTGTTAGACAGTGTTATGTCACAGTTTTTTTTTTTTTTTTTTACTGATGTATGTTCTTTTCTCTCGAGTTGTGTATAAAACAATGAGAGCTTCCCTCCTTTTATATGCTAATCATAAATAAATGTTAAGTAAAATAATCAAAACTTCCAGTATGATTACTGATATATGACTTTGTCCGTCTCCAGCATTGTTTTCAGCCTTTTATTCACCAACAAAGTATGACTCTGTTTTTCAACCGTTTCGTCTCCAGCAAAGTATGAGTTTGTATTCTTATGGATAAAGATATTAATTTTAGTCAACAAGTTTTTGATAAAGCTTGAATTCAAATTTTCATGGTGATTGACTTCTAACATGGTATTAGAGTCTGGTTTGCGTGATTTTGATTTCTGATTCTTTGGTTTTTCTAGTTTCTGATTAATCGAACTCATCAATGGCGACCTCATCCGAGAAACATCAAAGAGCGATGAGACGACGATTGACGTTTCTCAAGAGTTGTACCTTCATCATTCTGATCATCTGAATTGCGCCTTGACTAGCAAATTACTGGACTGAGACAATGACAGCCATTGGAGAAGGGTCGTGGAGGTTTCACTTCTTGTGAACAAATTAGGGTTTGTGATGGGTACGATCAAGAAATCTGATAAAGACTCTCCGCAGCTACCTCAATGGCTACGCCGTAACAATATGGTAATTTCATGGCTTCTCCATTCCATGATCAATGGCATAGCTGACAGCGTCTTGTATTGTGAAAGTGCTGCTGAGATTTGAAATGAACTCGAACAGCGATTTGGGGAAGCTAGTGGGGCTTGAGTGCTTCAAGCACAAAGAGATCTTTGTCAGATAAATCAGAGAAATCTTTCTGTTTCTGGATATTTTACAAAGATCAAAAGGTTGTGGGATGGATGCGCTTCTCTGATTAGGATTCCTCCTTATACTTGTGGTTGTAGCAAACAATTCGTAGAACTACTTCAAAATCAAAGGCTGATGCAATTTTTTATGGGACTTGATGACTCTTACAGAGCTGTTATGGGGAATATACTCATGATTCATCTCTATCAATTGTTTCCTAAGCATATCTGTTGGTCCTTCAAGAAGAAAAGCAGAGGCATGTATATAATCTGCCTTTTATACAGAATGAATCTACTACAATGTATTCCGGAAAAGACAGAACGAATAAAAATCAAGGGAGGAATGTGCAATCCAGTCAGGGAATGGATAAGAAAATGCAGCTATTTTGCAAATATTGTGTAACGTCCCGAACTTTCATTACTTATTAATGATATATATAATGTCATTATCGTTGTGTCTAACGTCTCACTTAGGCAAACACTATACTTCTTACCTTAATCATGAGAATTAATTCAAGTTCATTCATACATTATTAGTCTAGAAACTTTTATTGCACAAAATCTTAACTCAGAATATCACCTTTATGACTTAATTATATCTCTTTTTAAGATCAAAATATCTTTTACATATAAACTACATCTAACATCAAATCTTAGATCATTCTTCTCCATCAAAGTCTTACTCCTGTAATAAAAAAGAAGAAGAAGACACAGAAAAATAATAACTGTGACTTATAAGAGCTCAATAACGTATCGATTCTTTGTTCTAGCACTATCAAATTATCATGTCAATTTGACATTCAAAATTATTATCAGAAACATACCAATGATTCACCCTACTCACATAAGCATACTTAACATCACGTAACAACGCTCAAAACCATGCGTCCATCGACATTCTTGATATTATCGACGTCATTTACTGCCGTCAACCCTTTATGGTAATGACAGTCAAGACCTCCATATGAAACAAACTCAGATAATGATACAGTTACACGATAGGTCCTCAGTCCAAATCTCCGCCCTGCTGTACTCAACAGTTCGTCAATACTTTCTTATACTTGCTATCATGTCAATCATATAGAGATGATAGATAATATATATCCCCTCAATATTATAATAGTGTCTTTGACGAGTCTTATTAAATTTTATAGATAAACTTTATTCAGATAATGATACAGTTACACGATAGGTCCCCAGTCCAAATCTCCGCCCTGCTGTACTCAACAGTTTGTCAATACTTTCTTATACTTGCTATCATGTCAATCATACAGAGATGATATATAATATATATCCCCTCAATATTATAATTGTGTCTTTGACGAGTCTTATTCAATTTTATAGATAAACTTTATTCAGCTTTAGTAAAAGGGACATCCGCGAAAGGGGATCAGCCAAACCGGAACCCATGATCTCCTACATTGAGATACACTTATATCAAAAGGTCGATAAAAAAATATCATCATTAAATCACTGTATAACACATGCGATAGACATAATACTTTTTTGTTTTTTATATCACAAAGTTATCTCACTAATTATGGATTTACACTCTTTTTACACATTCAACCTCATTATACCAGTAAATAAGCCATAGCACATACCATACAATAACAATCCACAACAGTCAGTATTTAGCACATATCACACAGCACTTACAGTCAGTATTTCACGTCAATCACATTTAGTGACTATGTACAAAAATTCCAATGCATATTATTATACTCACGGTATAATAAATTTAAATATTACCTGTTTATCACAATTCTTTACGTGTGCAACGACGATCAAACGTATTTTTTTTTATAAATTTATCTTGAAATATCTAAGATTATGTAAGTTGCGTACTTCAACGTATTATATGTTACGAAACGATTAAACATGATTTAATATAAAAATGAGAATTGTAATCATGTATATAGAATAATATAAAATACGTATATATCGTAATAATTATGGGACGGGGGAGTATTGTGAAAAGAAAACATAGGATTTAACCCCCTAAACTATCATCTGGTTGTATTTTACCTCATTGAACAATAGAAATAGTTACTTAATTATTTAAACTTAAACAAATCTTATTTTTTGACTCATGATCCCTCAAAAAATATTTTTTTTTAATAAAAAACTTCCCGAGATATGTGTCTATTTGTAAAATTGAAAAAATTATATATAAAGTTCGAATGTTCAAAAAATTATATGTTATTTGTCCATTATGAAAATTACAATGTATTCATCTTGTCCTCTCCAAATCAATATGGAAAGCATATATTGATTGACATCGACATATCCAAATTAATCTTCGTTTTTGCGCTTCTATTCGGACTTTCGATTCACTCTCGTCCTAATCAAGACTTTTCCTGCCATTGGAGCCCTTTGGGTACTTCCTTGACCCGTCGTCGGGTTGCGGTCAACAAAATCGCGTCGAACTTGCAACACAAACATCCTTTTCCAAAGAAAAAGACAAGATCAAAAACCAGCCCACATTTCGAACCAAAAAAAAAAAAAACCAACCCACATGCCACCGATGTCGTCCACCACGCAAGCGCTCCACCTCGACCACGAAAATAAAAGCCCTTCGAGGACCCAGTCCACGGTCCCGACGTGCCATGGATTTGTGATGTATCAGGGTTTTTTTAATCTCCTGTTCTTAGGATGTTTAGGAAATTGATTGCGATTCTATTTATCCCAAATAATAGATAATTATTTGATCCGATAGGATATGTGAATTTTTATCCAAAATTTATATAATTGATAATTTAAGTAATTATTATATATATGAAGAAAAATAATGAATATATTGAGTTTGATCAATTTTGAATTGTCACTGTATTCATGCGACGAAAAGAGCAATTCAATAAAATCGACAGACTACGACGGGAAAGCCGGTTAGGTTGGCCGGCGATGACGCCCCAAATGCGTCGGCGGTGAGTTTGTGTTTGGACAGCGTGGCAGAGAGGGGCGTGTGTGGGGGATGAAGGAGAGTCGTGTGTACTTTCCGACCTGTACGAGTCGTGATCTCACACGCGTGTGAGCTGTGATGAGTTGTTATTGTCATGTAGGGTCAGTGCCCACGTGGGACGCCATGTCCTCATGTCACCACACGGACTGCGACGTCTCTCCATACACCGTTGATCTTCCGTCGTTTCCGGATAGTGACCATTGATCTCATCTCTTCATTTTCGATGGCTTAAATGAGATCTCCTTTTTATTCGATAGGTATTTCAATGTTTGTTTCAAATATATAATATATAATATATTTTAATAAAAATAAATAAATCAAATTTTTTTTCACAAGTGTTACAGTAAATCACATTGAAAAATAATTTTTTATCAAAATCCACACAAAATCAACATTCATATAAATTTGAATAAAAACATCACAATAGGACGAAGAAAATAATTTTTTTTCATATAAAAAACTTCAAAATATTCAGGTACAACATATCTAAATATCTTCTATTTGATACAGTAACTCTACTATTACTAAAAAAAATTTCTTTATCGAATTTCACAAAAATTAATAAAGACATGAATTCGCATGTCAAGTCAAATATTGGGTAAATTATGAAACATAAGAAGTACTAGAATCAAATAGTGAATAAAACCTTTCTTAAACAATATTAATTCATTGTCAAATAATTTATTAGGATGTTGACATCTTAAAACATCCTATTATCAAAACACACACAAAAAAATCCTTACTTTAGCATTATATATTAATAATTATCATAACCGACTCAATATAATTGCCTTTAAGATTTCGATAATACTTAATAATGTTTCAAGACTCAAGTTAAATGGTTTAACTGTTCATAGATTTAACAATGCTGCAGTATTTTAATGATCAATATTAATTAATTAAAAAATGAATCAATAGGAACCTGGCATGTATAAACCATTAAAAAAGTAGAAAATAGACACATGAAATACCAATTAAAATTGAAAAATTTATTTAGAATTATCACTTAACCAAGTTCATTACCATGAAATATCACTCTCTCTTTTCCCTCTAAAGTACCTCTTATAATTTTTTCAGATTTTTCTTTTATAAAAACGTATCATTTTTATGTGATTTATGAAGATTTGATTTTATTCCGGAAATTCATTTCGCGTTTTGAAAAGTTTAGTAACATAATCTATTAAAAATGACTTTCAACCATTTTCTTCTTCTTCTTTAAACATTATATTTTTTCTCAAACGTTCATCAAATGATAATTTATCATCTTCGATCAAAAGAACCTTTCTTCAAACAAATGGGTGCGTCGTCGTCCTTGTCCTCGTCTTTAGTTCATTGTCGTCGATGGCAGCGATTCGTCGTCCGATTGCTTTTGTTGTCAGTTTGTCCTCGTCTTTAATTCATCGTCGTCGTCGTCGGTTCAGCGTTAGATTGTCGTCGTTGACAATTCACTCTCATCTTTAATTCGTCGTTGTCAATTCGTCGTTTTCGTTCTTGGTCGGTTGTGGATTCATCGTTGTCGTCGTTATCGGATTTAAAAATAATTAATTTTAGGAAATTTAATTTTGTATTGAATATTTATATTTGGGAAAAAGATATCCTCATTGATTACTAATACTTTTGTGTAATTAAAATTATAAGAGATATCTATTAAGAATTCTCTTCCAAAAAATTCTTATACTTACATTATATACTTATAATAGTGTGGCCGTGAGAAAAAGTTATTGATTTGGATGTAAATATTACTCCCTCTATCTAGTATGAATTTGTATGTATTTATAACGGTGAACCCGTGCCGTGCGATGGTTAAATATCATTATGTAAACACAAATTCGTCAAACTCAAGCATGCATAGTCATCGAGCTAGACCAATTTGATGATTGATAAACACAAACCTGTAGATTAATAAGCTTATAAAATCTATGTTATGATATAAATGTGTTAATTATAAATAAACAGTAAAAAATTAAAATAATATAAATCAAGAATTAAGATTGTTAGTTTTTAATCATAATTATTTATTTTTCATCATTTAATATTAATTATTTATTTATATTAGATATATCTATATTATCACATATAATCCTTTTTTGCCTCGTTAATCTATCGAAACAATTCTTTTTTTCCAATCGCTTTGATCAAATTCTAATGGATCAATTGGGCCACTTTCTTATCAGGCTAGTAGGCTACCAAAAAACATACTACTATCAGAGAATAGTTATCAGACCCAATGAATAGCTGGTTCTATCGATTGAGTCGATTATTGAATTATTTTATTATATTTTTTTAATTTTTAAAGATTTATATATTTTATTTGATTTATATTTATTATATATATATATATATGTATGTATGTTTCTTATTATAAAGAGTTTTTATAATATGTCCTTCAAATCTTCATAACTTCAAATTAATCCTTTAAATTATTATGTATTTGACAAAATAATCAATTTTCATCTTAAAAATTTTATAATTACAATACAGTCCCTCAAATATTTCTTTTAAGATTAAATAATCCTTGTTTTTAAACAAAATAATTCTATTTAATTCTGTTTTTTCAACTCATTGTTTATTTTATTGAAAAATATGAATGAACTATATTCGAGGGCTTGGGCAATCCCGACTGTGGCTTCGAGGCTCGTCACTGTAGATTTGGCCCGACGGACCCGACTCTAGGGCTTTGAAGGGTCAGGCCTGAGAGGGGTTTTTACCATAGGATTGAGGTCCGATCCCATGCCAGGCTCTTATCTAGAGGGTTGAAGGGTCGAAGAGTCGGGACCAACCTTATCCATTTCATTCTCAATTTAAAAATTAGGACCTGACCCTTAAGATAAATTGAAAAAACCATTGACGTTTTCTGGAAACCGTTACGTTTTTTTTTTTTTTCAAATAATCGAAGATATTCTTAAAATATCATAATTATATTACTACTTTAAGAATTAAAAAAGATTTGGATTGTTTGAATCATTTTATGCCATAAAATAAGGATTTGTGGGATTAATTTGAAATTATAAAGATTTGAACAACTTATTTGAAATTAACAAAGATTTGAGCGACTTAGATGACAAAAACCCTCAATAACCTAATATATGTGTTAGTTCTATTAATTAAAGAAAAACATTTTTTTTTTAATTTTTAAACCTTGTTTTGGGCCAGTTCGCCCGATGGGGTTTTACTGGTTTAATAGAGTCAATCTATGTTTGACCGAATCAATTGTTTATTCGGTTTTTTCATTGGACCGACTCGACCGGATCATCGGGTCACGGTTCAATGGCAAGGTCTGTCCAGATAGTGATTAAAAAAGGAAAAAAAGGATTTATTGAACAAAGCTTGTCTAGATGGGGTTTTACTGGTTTAATAGAGTCAATCTATGTTTGACCGAATCAATTGTTTATTCGGTTTTTTC
>LIEC01010795.1:0-10027 GCA_001925005.1 Drosera capensis | reverse complement strand
ATTTGGGTCCTAATTGGTTAGTTTTTGGAATCCACACTTGAATTATCTTCTTGTGTGTGTTCCAGCATTCAACTGACTTGTGACCAATTATTCCACAAGTGAAGCAATAGACCTTTGGTCTTGCACTTCTAAGTGGTCCTTTCCACTTGGTTTGTTGCTCTCTACATGAGCAAGTGTGCCTGGTGTATGGTTTTCTCCAAGTTAATCTTGAGGGTTTATTCCATTCAGAATAGTTAGGCTTTTCAACCTTTTGTTCCATGTACTTTCTTGTAGGTGGTCTGCTCCATTGTTCTTGTGCAGTAGAGAACCCCCTTTTTGGTAGAGGTTTCCTAAGAAAGTTGTCCCATTTCTGCATTGTTGGTGCATTCTGGGTCATACTTCTTGGTAAGGTTTGTGCAGCAGTGCCTTTAGCTTTGTTCACGTGTCCTTCATTGTGTGGAAATCTTAGTTGCACAGCTACTGCAGTAAAGTTGTCCTTTTTCTGAAGGATTGTCTTGATGGTCTGATTGACTTTCTTGGTGGTGACCTTATCATGTACTTTGTTGTTCTACCAGTCATTATATCCTAACCCAGTTTTATCATGGGAGGATTGTCCTGTGTTGATCAATCTTTGTAGATCTAAGGTCTTACCATTCCAAGCATTGACTTGCTTCTGGAGCTCATTGTTTCTTACATTGAGAGTTTCCACTACTGCATTGAGAAGTTTTACTTTCTCATTTGCTTCTTTAAGATTATTTTGAGCATCTATCAGGCTGCTCTCGATCTCTTCTTTTGAGTTGCATTTCTCTTTGAGAATTACAATCTGTTTAAGATTTTCTTTATTTTCTTTTATAAGATAAATAAAGCTGTCAGAGGTTTCTTGAAGTGCTTCCTTCAATTCCTCTGCAGTGGCTTCTGAGTTAGAGAGATTGAATACCTTTCTGTGTTCTTCTTCCTTTGCCATAAGACATAGCTGAGCATTTGATAAGATTTCTTCATCATCGGAGTCTCTGTCACTCCATGTTTTTGCAGCATATGCCTTGCCTCGTTCCTTTCTTTTAGAGGTCACTTTATTGTGATCCTTCTTGAATTTTGGTGCAGATGATTCTTGATCTGGTGGTCTGCATTGTGGAGCAAAGTGTCCTGGTTTGCCACAGTTGTAGCAAACTTCTTTTTCAGCATCCTTGGTATTGGAGGGAAAGTTCTTTTTGAAGTTTTTCTTCTTGAATAGTTTTTTGAACTTATTTCCCATCAGTGCCAATTCTTTTGATGAATCCGCTTCACTTGCAGACGAGATGTCAGTGTTTTCCTCTTCTACCATAGATCTCAACACTCTTTCTTGTGCTTTGAAAGCTAGTGTTTTTCTTCTTGCATCATCAATCTGCTTCTTTTGCTCAACTTCTAGATTGTAGGTGTGCAGCACCCCATACAGTTGAGCTAGGGACATTTTCGTCAAATCCCTGGATTCTCGCGATAGGGATTCTCTTATCGCAGTAGTCTTGGTATTCCAGATTTCCCCAAGTGATCTTACAAACTTTAGGTTGACTTCTTTGTTTTCGAAAGTCTTTCCAAAGGTCTTGAGATTATTGATGAGGATGTTGAATCTTTCGAAGAATGCAGTGAGGTTCTCATCAGATCTCATTGAAATTAATTAGTACAGTTGGATTAACACATCCTTCTTGTTTTCTCTGATCTCATTGGTTCCTTCATTTCTCATCAGCAGAGCTTCCCATGCTTCATTTGCAGTCTTGGTATGCACAACAATTTCAAACATGTTGTCATCCAAAGACTTATATATCTGGTTTAGGGCTTTCCTCTAAACCATCTCCAGATCCCAGTCATCTTTGTTCCATAGAGATTTTGATCGGGGTACTTCCGTTGTTGAGTCCTTTGGATCTGGCATCATTGGAACATTTGGATCATTTAGGACCAAGTCTTCCATTCTTTCATCAATTGAGTTTAGGTGTGCCATCATCCTTAGTTTCCAGTGATTGAATCTGTCAAGGGAGCATACTGGCGGTTCTCCGCTGTTGGGACATTTTGTAAATTTTTGCGGTGCCATTTCTGAATTTTAGCTTCACACAGATAAACAGTTAGTAACTTCTTTCCAGATATAATATGTGACCTTTTCTTTCCAATAACTGTTAAGTCTGGAAAGTCAGGTTTTGATATCAATTGTAGGGTTCGAGTTTCAACCTAGAGGGGGGTGAATAGGTTGTATAAGACTTTAGTAGTCTTTTTGTGCGAAATGATGATCCTATGCAGGCTAGTGCAGTATGCAGACTACTCAGACAGTCTACAGATGAGACTATCTCGTCTGCACTTGAGATTTATGACTCTTTTGAGTCTTTATCTCTATTTCAGGTGTGATGATTTATCAGGAGGAGTTCTAAAATCAATATGATGAAAGCAGTAAGTTGACACAGAGTTTATACTGGTTCAGACACTCGATATCAAATGATAATCGAGAGCTTAGTCCAGTCTTCCCTTAGTGACGTGTGTAGTCAGCCTAAAAGGGAAATATCACTATCTTCTTGTTTTTCAGCTTACAAGAAAACTCCCTTTTACAAGCTTTCTAACTTGTATGAAGGTAGAAGATCCTAGATCTTTGCACAGCTCTGAATCTTGAGCTCTACTGCAAGAGTTGTTCTTCTGCAGACTAGTGATACTTATCTTTTCTGTATGTTCTCGATTCTGCTCACTTGAGTATGCCTTTTGAATGTGTATTTCTTTTCACGCATGTCTTTTCACACAATTCACACACACACACAATGAGCTTCAACGGTTCCCTTTTATAAGGCTGAAGGAACGAACCCTCGTTGTAGACAATTTACTGTTCCTAGAGAGTCACTTTCCCACTAGTGTTTGCCACCATCTCGTTTTCAACGCTGGCATTTCACTATCCCCAGTTTTCGTGCCGTTGCTACTTTAATTTGAATCTTCACTTGACTGACTTCAAAGCTTTGACCTCATGCTAACAATCATCTCTACTGCAATCCAGTCTGCTGCAATACCTTGTCTGCACAGTCTGATTCAGCTTTATGTGTTGCCAACATGGTCCTCATCTGCAAGCTCAGTCCTTCTTGTGAAGCCTTCAATTCTTCTGTTGCTTGTACATATATTAGATATTCATCTAAAATCCTTATAGAAGTCTGCATCAGGTGGTGTGCATCAGCCCTCTGCATCTGCAATCGTCTGCACTCCTGCATCTGACCTTAATTGCAACTTCCTACTTGACTTCTATCCTGAACAATCTAACTATATTACAATTATACATTTGAGTTTGTTACATCAATTTCTATACAAATGGAGGGATTGCACATTCCTATCAATCTCCCCCTAAATTGAGGCTAACAAAAAACTCCTATGCAATACGACAGGCTTATTTTTTATCAAAACGTTTTGCCAAAATGACATGGTAACATTTTAGAGACAGAAAGATAATAATCACAAGAATTACCTTTGATGTTCCTTTTCTCGTCTGCGTTTATAGTGCCTTTCTTCATTATCTTTCCTGTCCCGTCGTCAATGTTCTTCTTCGTCCTATTGTCTTTGGCGCTTTGGATCTTTCCCTTGTTCTTCTGAGCTTTTCCTCTTTACTTGTGAGGATTTTTCCTTCTCCCCTTGAGTAGAAGGTTGTTGTTCTTGTCTCTTCTGCATTTCAGTAGGTGTCTCCCCCTTTTTGTTAGCACTCAGTGCAGAGATTAGGTTCTCAAGAGCCATCCTAACCCCCTTGAGCTCAGAATGAATGTGTTTCTGGACTACTTGGAGCTTGGTCTCGAGAAGGCCAAACTTGATGTCATTGATTCGTCTGTGCTCATCAATATTTTTCTGTGTCGTCTGCATGGTGTCATTGAGCTTGCGAAGTGCTGCAGACTGTTGCTCCTATAATCTTCTGAAGTTGGAGATATGTGTTCGTTGAGTGTGAAGATGCACCGAGCGATTTTGCTTCATCTTATCAATGATGCCTGCTGCTAGATTACTTAGAGTCTCGCCAAAGTGACTAAATGTTGACTTCCTGAGTTCTTTCTATGCTTCGAGATCAGCTGCAATTGGCTCTAAGGCTTCGAGAAGATCATGGAAGGCATCTCTGATCCATGAGTGCATTCCATATATCTCTTGATCAAGCTGTCGTAGATGATATTGAGTAGTGTTTTCTGAGGGAGAGAAAGGAGGTCTTGATTCCTGTTCTAGAGGTGGTTCGACTGCTAAGACTTCAACTTCAGGATCCTCAAAGGCTTGTTGTAAGTTCTTGAGAGCCGAAGATGTTGGTCTTGGTGTGGATGTACCACTGCACATTGAGTCCATGTGAGCAGAGGAGCCTTGAGTAGCTATTTGTGTAAGTCCAAATGCTGTGAGTGGAGTGAAGATAATTTCTTCAATGGCTCGCAAAGGAGTGATTTGAGGATTAGCTGGATGGTCTGCAATTGATCTGTCCTGAGGAAGTTCATCATTATCTGGTAATGATAGTTCGAAGGACTGAATTTCATTGTCTGAGAAGTGTTCTTCCATGACAATAAGCTCTTCTGTTATTTGAGCCTCATCATTAGGCTCACTTTGTGCTGGATCTGCGGCAAGACCGATTATGATCGGTGCTTCAGCAACTGATTCATCACTGGAGGAAGACGAATCTTTTCCTGCATCGTGCTCCTGTGCTGCTTGTTCATCTGGATTGTCGAGAGGAGGAGCAGCTTCTTGATCTGCAGCTAACATGGTCTCATCGGCAATATGCATGGTCATGGTCTCGTCTGCATCGACCCTTGTCTCATCTGTAGTGTGCATGGTCATGGTCTCATCTGCAGTGACCATTGTCTTGTCTGCACTAACCATTGTCTCATCCGCAGGTCTAGATGATGTTTGCACTCCTTCATCAGCAACTTGGTCAATGAGGGCATCTTCATCTTCATCAGGTGTTGGTTGAGAATGATCATCGTCATCGCCATCATTTCCATCATCACCGCTTGGTTGATGCTCGTTTAAGTTGGGTCTGCTTAGATAGTTATAGACTTCATCGGTGGCAGCCTTGATATGTTTTCCCAGAATGTCCTTGAGTGCTTCTTGGATGTGTGGAGTATTGACGAACTCAATTTCTCTTAAAAGGCAGTGCCTGAGCCTTTTTGTCTTCAGAGTGGAGTCTTTGAACTCAAGAGCTCCATTAATTAGAAAGTGAGCTTCCTTCGGTCTTGTGGAACGGGTGACTTCCTTCTTCTGGTGGAGTTCGACTAGTTTATGAATCTCCCCCTCAGTCATACTTGTAATATCACCAATCAGAGTTTGTGATTGATCTGGATTTATTTGATATAAGGTTTTGGGTCCTTGAGGAATCAATTTTGGTCTTGTTGATCTTGTGATTCTCCTTGTGGTTCTTGCAGAGGTAGGTGCTGTTGAGAGATTCAGTGTTGATCCTAGTGATGCAGATGTTGAAATGGCTGCCTGAGTAGATGGTATAAAAGTTGATCTGGAACTCCTCATAGGCAGGTTGTGCTGTGATACAAACTCCTGAAGTGGTTTTTCCGTTTGGATCTTCTTCTACAACTTTCCCTGAGTCCTTTCAGCGAGGAGTTGAGTATCTATGAGTGTCTGCTTTTGTAGATGAGCTTCAACTTCTTTGATAGTCTTCATTACTGATTCAATGATCTTTTCTGGAGACTTCCCTGAAGCTGTTGTGGTAATGGTTGTCCACGCAGCAGTTGCAGTAGTTGGTTGAACATTTGTAACCTGTGTGTTTATCATTATGTTTTTTGTGAATGGAACAACAGTTGTTGTTGTTGAGCGGTCTGGAACTAGAGGTTGGATTGAGAGAGATGTTGCCGTAGAGGTATGGGATGGCTGCAAAGTAGACAGATGTTGCCCTTATTTCTAGCTCTGTGTAGCCTTCTGCAACCAGCTTCTGTCTGAATTCAGCTCTTGGTCCTTCTCTTGCTTCTTGAAAGATGACCTCTGCCTCCAATATTAGATTTTGGAGATCTTCATTTACTCCAGTCCTCAGCAGCTGGATTGCCATGTTTGCATCATGAAGTACTGCAACTTCTGGTGCTTTTGGAGGTATTTTTTATGAAGAGGGTTGATGGGATTCTTCAGTACATACTTCTGTAGATTGGATGTCAACCTCTGCAAGAGTAGTTGAGTGGTCTCAAGGACGATCAGATTCAGTTTCCTCATCAGAGGATTGTACTACAAACCTCTTCTTTGTTGGCATCGACTGCTTCATCTTCTGTTTTGCATCAGTTTGCTTGACAGGTTTCTTTGCAGAGGAGGTCTGTCCTGTTGTGTGTTTAACAGTTATCGCTTGCCTAACTTTTCTCTTCTGCAAGTTCTTATGTGGCTCATCTACAGTCTTTTTGGTTATTCCTGGAGAAGCTATGCCAATCTTCTTTACATCGATCTTCTTTCTTGGATTCCATGGTTTGCCTTCTTTGTCGGATAGCTTCAGTTTTCTTTTGAGAAGAATACTGATTAATCTTCCGAATAGTGGAATCTTCGCCCTTACTGCTCTTGCAATCTGACATATGAGTAAACTCGCCCAATTTACTCTTGTCTTAGTAAGGATGGCACACATAATCTCCTGTTGCTCGGAGGTGATTTGATCTGTGCTGAATTCTCTTGAAAGAGCTGCTTTCTTGACGATGTCTCCAAGAAGCTTGTGTTCTTTTGACAGAAATCGCTTCATTGTTTGAATTCCTTCATTCAGGTTGTCTCTGCTCAGCATTGCCTTTCTTCCTTGCCTGACGGTTTCGATTGGAATGCTGTCATTCCCTTCTGATGGTAGATTTAAGCAATCGACAATGTCTTCAGCAGTAATCTGGATTGTCATACCTCTTGCAGTAGAGGTGTGGGTTATTTGTTTCAGATTTATTGCAACCTGCGCTGTGTTGACAAACTCTAGAATTTCTTCTTCATAGATCGGACAGGTTTGTTCACACAGTGTTCTGAGTCCAGCTTCCTCAATCAGAGTGATTATATCTTTGATTTCCTCTTGTTCATCTTGAATTGAGGTTAAATCGAACACTGCTGCTATTTGGATTTCAATCTTCTTTGAGGAACTCCTCTGTGATTCGGAGGACTTCTGGCTTTTCTTTGATGGGCTTGAAGTGTTGGCCATGTTTTTCGAAAGAGTTTCAAAGATTGATTCGAATTTGAGTAAGGTTAGGGTTTCGTGCAGTAGACTTGTAGAGAGAGAGAGAGAGAGAGTTTGTTCGTGTGCTTAGAGAGTGAGAGAGTTTAGAGAAAAAGTGTTTTTCTTGTTAAAAACTATGATTCTTATACTTGTCAAAAAAATATGACCGTTGTCAGTGCCTTTTCTAGCCGTTATGTGCTTATTTCTAATTATTAACCGTTATACGTTATTTTAGGAAAGCAATTATTTTTCTTTCTCAATTTAATTTTGTTTCCTAAAGTAGATACAGTAGAGTTTTGCTTGACTCTAGTCTGCACTCATCTGCATTGGTTTGGCAGTGATGCAGTAGAGTAAGCTTTCTCTTCTGCAGTTTTCTTAGAAAAAACTTGCTCGTCTGCATTCCACACTGCAAGTAGATCAGTCAAGCAATTTTTGGCCATTCTTATTGTTTCAAATCAAGCATTCCTAATTCACCACGGAATTGAATGAACTTGTTCTCATCAAGAGGTTTTGTAAAAATGTCTGTAATTTGTTTTTCTGTTGAAATATATTCTAGTTTGATATGACCCTTCTGCACATGATCCCTGATGAAATGATATCTGACATCAATGTGCTTGGTCCTTGAATGAAAAACAGGATTTTCTGAAATAGCAATTGCAGACGTATTGTCACAAAATATGGTGGTTTTAGAAAGTGTTGTACCGTAGTCTGCAAGTTGTGATCTCATCCATAAAATTTGTGGAGTACAACTTCCAGCAGCAATATATTCTGCTTCTCCAGTGGAAGTGGACACAGTAGTCTGCTTCTTGCTGAACCATGATATTAATCTTGCTCCAATGAATTGACATGATCCACTTGTGCTTTTTCTGTCAACTGTACATCCTGCAAAGTCTGCTTTTCCTCCTCCAAATATGACAAGAGGTCCTTGCTCTTTTCTGAAGTCTTCGAGATTGGCTTTATTCCCTGTCATATATCCTGAGCATCCACTGTCTAGATACCATAATCCTTTTTGTTTTTCCTGTAGTTAAAACATGAAAAGCTTGTACTTGGTACCCACTGATTTGGGTCCTTATTGGTTAGATTTTGGGATCCACACTTGAGTTATCTTCTTATGTGTACTCTAGCATTCGAATGTCTTGTGACCAATTCTTTCACAATTGAAGCAATAGACTTATGGTCTTATGCTTCTGAGTGGTCTCTCCCACTTTGTTTGTTGCTCTCTACATGAGCAAGTGTGCCTGATGTATGGTTTTCTCCAGGTTAATCTTGAGGGTTTATTCCATTCAGAATAGTTAGACTTTTCAACCTTTTGTTTCATATGCTTTCTTGTAGGTGGTCTGCTCCATTGTTCCTGTGTAGTAGAGGACCCTCTTTTTGGTAGAGGTTTCCTAAGAAAGTTGTCCCATTTCTGCATTGTTGGTGCATTTTGGGTCATACTTTTTGGTAAGGTTTGTGCAGCAGTGCCTTTAGCTTTGTTCACGTATCCTTTATTGTGTGGAAATCTTTGTTTCACAGCTACTTCAGTAAAGTTGTCCTTTTTCTGAAGGATTGTCTTGATGGTCTAATTGACTTTCTTGGTGGTGACCTTATCATCTACTTTGTTGTTCAACCAGTCATTATATCCTAATCCAGTTTTATCATGGGAGGATTGTCCTGTGTTGATCAATCTTTGTAGATCTAAGTTCTTACCATTCCAAAGCATTGACTTGCTTCTGGATCTCATTGTTTCTCACATTGAGAGTCTCCACTACTGCATTGAGAAGTTTTACTTTCTCATTTGCTTCTTTAAGATTATTTTGAGCATCTATCAGGCTGCTCTCGATCTCTTCTTTTGAGTTGCATTTCTCTTTGAGAATTGCAATCTGTTTAAGATTTTCTTTATTTTCTTTTATAAGGGAAATAAAGCTGTCAGAGGTTTCTTGAAGTGCTTCCTTCAATTCCTTTACAGTGGCTTCTGAGTCAGAGAGATTGAATACCTGTTTGTGTTCTTCTTCCTTTGCTATAAGACATAGCTGAGCATTTGATAAGATTTCTTCATTATCGGAGTCTGTGTCATTCCATGTTTTTGCAGCATATGCCTTGCCTCGTTCCTTTCTTCCAGAGGTCACTTTATTATGATCCTTCTTGAATTTTGGTGCAAATGATTCTTGAGCTGGTCGTCTACATTGTGCAGCAAAGTGTCCTGGTTTGCCACAGTTGCAGCAAAATTCTTTTTCAGCATCCTTGGTTTTGGAGGGAATGTTCTTTTTGAAGTTTTTCTTTTTGAATAGTTTTTTGAACTTCTTTCCCATCAGTGCCAACTCTTCTGATGAATCCTCTTCACTTGCAGAAGAGATGTCAGTGTTTTCCTCTTCTGCCATAGATCTCAACACTCTTTCTTGTGCTTTGAAAGCTAGTGTTTTTCTTCTTGCATCATCAATCTGCTTCTTTTGCTCAACTTCTAGATTGTAAGTGTGTAGCACCCCATACAGTTAAGCTAGGGACATTTTCGTTAAATCCCTGGATTCTCTTATCGCAATAGTCTTGTTATTCCAGATTTCCCCAAGTGATCTTACGAACTTTAGGTTAACTTCTTTGTTTTCGAAAGTCTTTCCTAAGGTCTTGAGATTATTGATGAGGATGTTGAATCTTTCGAAGAATGCAGTGAGGTTCTCATCAGATCTCATTGAAATTAATTCGTACTGTTGGATTAGCACATTCTTCTTGTTTTCTCTTATCTCATTGGTTCCTTCATTTCTCATCAGCAGAGCTTCCCATGCTTCATTTGCAGTCTTGGTATGCACAACAATTTCAAACATGTTGTCATCCAAAGACTTATATATCTGGTTTAGTGCTTTCCTCTGAACCATCTCCAGATCCCAGTCATCTTTGCTCCATAGAGATTTTGGTTGGGGTACTTCCCTTGTTGAGTCCTTTGGATCTGGCATCATT
>LIEC01010794.1:0-51790 GCA_001925005.1 Drosera capensis | reverse complement strand
ACTCAAAACCCCTTGAAAAGGCTAAAAACAACATAAAAACAACTCTAATGACTTGAAAACGTAAGAAACTATGAAAAGACCCTTTAAATGAGCTTAAAACACTCAAAAACAGTTGAAAAGGCTAAAAACAGCATAAAAACAGTTCAAAAGGCTAAAAACAAGTCAAAATCTATGAAAAGACCCTTGAAATGAGCCTAAAACACTCAAATTTTGAAAAAGCTAAAAACAACACAAAAACAAATCAAATGACTTGAAAACGTAAGAAACTAGGAAAAGCTCCTTTAAATGAGCTTAAAACACTCAAAAACATTTCAAATGGCTAAAAACAAGACAAAAACAATAAAAAGACCCTTGAAATGAGCTTAAAACACTCAAAACCCCTTGAAAAGGCTAAAAACAACATAAAAACAACTCTAATGACTTCAAAACGTAAGAAACTAGGAAAAGACCCTTTAAATAAGTTTAAAACACCCAAAAACACATGGCTAAAAACAACATAAAAGCTAGGAAAAGACCCTTTAAATTAGTTTAAAACACTCAAAAACACTTGAAAAAGCTAAAAACAACATAAAAACAACTCTAATGACTTCAAAACGTAAGAAACTAGGAAAACACCCTTTAAATGAGCTTAAAACACTCAAGAATACTTGAAAACGCTAAAAACAACTTAAAAAATATGAAAAGACCGTTGAAATGAGCTTAAAACACTCAAAACCCCTTGAAAAAGCTAAAAACAACTTAAAAACTATGAAAAGACCGTTTACATGAGCTTAAAACACTCAAAACCCCTTGAAAAGTCTAAAAACAGCATAAAAACAACTCTAGTGACTTGAAAACGTAAGAAACTAGGATAAGACCCTTTAAATGAGCTTAACACACTCAAATACACTTGAAAAGGCTAAAAGCAACATAAAAACTATGAAAAGACCCTTTAAATGAGCTTAAAACACTCAAAACCCCTTGAAAAAGCAAAAAACAACATAAAATCAACTCTAAAGACTTCAAAACGTAAGAAACTAGGAAAAGACCCTTTAAATTAGCTTAGAACACTCAAAAACACTTGAAAAACCTAAAAACAACATAAAACCTATGAAAAGACCCTTTAAATGACCTCAAAACACTCAAAACCCCTTGAAAAAACTAAAAACAATGTAGAAACAAATCTAATGACTTGAAAACGTACGAATTTAGGAAACGCCCCTTTAAATGAGCTTAAAAAACTCAAAAACACTTGAAAAAACTAAAAACAACATAAAAACTATGAAAAGACCCTATAAATGAGCTTAAAACACGCAAAACCCCTTGAAAAAGCTAAAAACAACATAAAAACAAATCTAATGACTTGAAAACGTAAGAAACTAGGAAAAACCCCTTTAAATGAGCTTAAAACACTGAAATACACTTCAAAATGCTAAAAACAACATAAAAACTATGAAAAGACCGTTTACATGAGCTTAAAACACTCAAAACCCCTTGAAAAGTCTGGGTCCATATATAAAACCTTCATGTTTTCATTGCAGGAAAAGGAAAAGGCTATATGGTACTTGGACAGTGGATGCTGAGGACACATGGTAGGAAACAAGTCCAACCTTGAAGATTTCAGAAAAGAACAAGGACCCCTTGTCATATTCGGAGGAGGAAAGACAGGTACAACTAAAGGTTATGGAACCCTTGGTATAGGTTTTTTAATCTTTAGAGATGTTGCTTATGTCAAGGGTTTAGAACATAACCTGGTATCTATTAGTCAATTGTGTGATAAGAACTATGAGGTGTCATTCAATAATGATACATGCCAAGTAAAAGATAAGATCACACAAGAAGTTAAATTATTAGGAATTAGAAAAAGAAACATATATGCAGTACATTTTGATTCATTACAATCAGAACCAATTACTTGTTTCTACACCAAAAGAAGACGAAGATACAAATTGGTTATGGCACACAAGATTAGCTCATCTCAACTTCAAAATCATAGCAAAACTATCCTCAGAAAACCTAGTAAGAGGACTCCCACAAATAAAATTTAAAAAGAATAAGTTATGCAGACCAGGTCAGGAAGGAAAGCAGACTAGGACAAGCTTTAAACCTTTAAACTCCTCAGAATCAACTAGAATTCCTAAACTACTAGACTAGGATCTCTTTGGTCCAGTTGAGATGGAAAGCTTAAGCAGAAAAAAGATACACTCTAGTTATAGTAGATGATTACTCCAAATATACTTGGATAATATTCTTACATAAAAAGAGTGAAATATGTAGTCTGCTGATAAGGTTCCTTAGACAGGTCCAAAATGAAAAAGGAATAGAAATAATCATAATTAAAAGTGATCATGATACCGAGTTTGATCAGACAGGAATAGATGCCTACTGCAATGATCATGGAATTAAACATAACTTCTCAACACCAAGAACACCACAATAAAATGGTGTGGCTAAAAGAAAGAATAGAACACTTATAGAGACAACTAGAACAATGCTTTCTGATGCAAACTTATCCAAAAGCTTCTGGGCAGAAGTAGTAAACACAGCTTACTATATTCAAAATAGATGCATAATTCACAAGCTTTATAAGAAAACCCCCTATGAATTGTGAAAAGGAAAAACAGCAAGTGTCAAATACTTTCATGCCTTTGGAAGCATTTGTTATATACACAACAATGATAAAAACTATTTATAGAAATTTGATCCCAAGATAGATGAGGCAACCTTCTCAGGATACTCAACAAACTGCAAAGCATTTAGAGTGTACAATAAAAGAACACAGATTGTTGAAGAGTCAGTTCATGTATCGTTTGATGAAAAAGAAACATTCTTAAGATATGCAAATGTATTTGATGAGGAATGTGCATGCAATGAACAGGCTACAGAAGAGGTCATTAATACTGCAGACAAGGAAGAGTCGTCTGCATATAGTGACACTATAGCAGAGGCAAAAGAACAACCTCAAGAACAATTAGAATCAAATGAACAAGACAGAGGGAGATGGATTAAGGCACAAACACAGGATGACATTATAGGAGATAAGAATACATCTGTGCAGACGGGAAGAGCAACAAATACAGAATGTCTGTTTAGCTGTTTCATATCTGAAATAGAACCTAAGATAATAAATGAAGCTCTAAATGATCCAAACTAGGTGGATGCAATGCAAGAAGAACTAAATGAGTTCGAAAGAAATGAGGTATGTAATCTTACACCAAGACCTAAAAACTATCCAGTTATAGGATGCAATGGGTGTTTAGAAACAAATCTGATGAAAATGGAAGAGTGATAAAAAACAAGGCTAGATTAGTTGCTAAGGGATACTCACAAGAAGAGGGAATTAATTATGATGAAATCTTTGCACCAGTAGCAAGATTAGAAGCCATAAGAATGTTCCTTGCCTATGGAGCATACCAAGGATTTAAAGTCTATCAAATAGATGTAAACAGTGTATTCCTAAATGGAAAGCTACAAGAGAAAGTTTATGTTGAACATACTCTTGGCTTTGAGGACTATGAACATCCAGAGGATGTCTATAGGCTAGATAAGGCACGTAATGGGCTAAAGCAAGCACATAGCACATGGTATGAAACTCTCTCAATAATTTTATATGAGAACAAATTTGAAAGAAGCAAAGTTGATACCACCCTATTTCTAAAGAAGCATAAGGATCACATATTGTTAGTGCAAATCTATGTTGATGATATTATATTTGCTTATACTGATCATAAGCTTTGTGAAAGATTTACAGAACTAATAAAATTCAAATTTCAAATGAGCTTAATGGAGGAACTAAAATATTTCCTAGGACTACAAGTACATCAACTAAAAAGTGGAATTTCTTAAATCAATCCAAATACTTAAAGAACACAATTAAGAAGTTATGGATTAGATAGTGCTAGTTATATGAAAACCCCAATGAGCACCTCAATTAAGATAGAAAAAGATGAACTTGGAAAGAAAGTAAATCAAACCATAAACAAAGGAATAATAGGATCATTATTATACCTTACTACAAGCACACCAGACATTCAATATTTAGTCTGTGTCTATGCAAGATATCAATCTGATCCCAAGGAATCCCACTATATACTTCAATAAAGAGAATCCTAAGATATCTCAAAGGAACTCCAAAGCTTAATGTATGGTATCCTAGGGAATCAGATTTTACACTGATAGGCTATTCGGATGTAGATTTTACAGGATGTATAGTTGACAGGAAGAGCACAAGTGGATCATGCCAATTCATTGGAGCAAGGTTAATATCATGGTTCAGCAAGAAGTAGACTACCGTGTCTACCTCTACTGCAGAAGCCAAATACATTGCTGCTGAAAGTTGTATTGCACAAATACTAGGGATGAGGTAACAACTTGCAGACTACGATATATTATTCTCTAAAACCACTATATTTTGTGACAATACGTCTACATTGGCTATTTCAGAAAATCCAGTTTTTCATTCAAGAACCAAGCACATTGATGTCAGATATCATTTTATCAGGGATCATGTGGAGAAAGGTCATATTAAATTGAAATACATTCCAACGGAAAAACAAGTTGCAGACATTTTTACAAAACCTCTTGATGAAAACAAGTTCATTCAATTTCGTAGAGAATTGGGTATACTTGATTTAAAACAATAAGACTGGCCAAAATGTTTTACTGCTCTACTACAGATATAGATTGCACACTAGCATCATTCACAAAAATACAGACTAGCAATTTTGATCTACTACTCTACTGCTTAGTCAATAAGGTGAGTGCACACTAGAGTCAATAGTGGTCTAATGCGACGAGCAAGAAGAGATCAGAGACATAGTTGACTTGATCGAAGAGAATGGACTGAAGTCTTTATGTGCACGTATAAGCACAATATATGATGATGAAGTTTTGGACTTCATCAAGAAGGGCAAGTTGCAGACACTCTATAGCAAATTACTTACACCTCTACTACAAGAGGTGTAACTATCCATGTGAACTCTGACGACCTTGGACAATATTTCAATCTTCCAAATGAAGATTCAAGAATCATTCCACCAGAAGTTGTCAAACTAGGAAGGCAAGCAATGCTCAGCCCAGATAGATGGAATAAGGGGATAAGAACAATGAAGAGATTCTTAACGAAAGAGCACAAACTAATTGTCGATATTGTGAAGAAAGCCATTTTCTCCAGAGAATTCAGCAAGGATTCGATAACCACCGAACAACAAGATATAATGTGTACAATTCTCAAAAAAACAAGAGTAAACTGGGCCAGTTTACTCATGTATCAACTTGCCAGATCGGTAAACGCCAGACCATCGCTATTCGAAAGGATAATTAGCATACTTCTTATACATAAATTGAAGCTCTCTGAAAAAGAAGGAAGGCCATGGAACTAATCCAAGCAAATCAAAAAGATAGGAAAAGTGCCCTCAGGACTCACAAAGAAGCCTGCACACCAGTCACAGAAGTCTATGAAAGTGCAGACCACTGTGATAGTGCAGACTACTACAGTACAGACATAGTCTGGAAAGAAGCAGATCAAAAAGATGCCAGCTCAAAAAAAGTTAAAGAAACCAAGATCAATAAGGAGGAAAATCATTGTGCATACCTCTGATGAGAAAACTGAATCCGACAGTCCTGTTGTAGATCCAATCGCCATCAACAAAGAAGAAATGCACTCTGCAATAGTGCAGGCTGGATTGATAACTGAGCCTTCTTCTTCAAGACTTCCACCAAAAGTACCTGAAGTTGGCACTCTTCATGATGCTAACATGGCAATTCAATTCCTAAAGGCAAGACCAGATGAAGATTTGAAGAACCTGATCTTGGAAGCTCAAGTAAGCTTTCAAGAGATAAGAGAAGGCCCTCGAGCTAAATTCAGACAAAGGCTCATTGCAGCAGGCTACACCAAAAAAGAAATAAAGGAAATTGAGGCCAAATGTCTACTGTGCAGGTGGAATCAACCTCCGTTACCTCTGCTACACCAACTCTCAAAATTAGGCCCCTTGGAAGAGAGCCAACGATGAAAACAGCTATTGTTCCATTTTTGGGAAGGAGAATGGAAACTTCAACAATTGTCGATGACCAACCAACCACTCCAACTGCTGTATGAACAACAACAACATCCATAACTCAGGAAAAGTTCTCTCCTGAGAAGATTATTGATTTAGTAATGGAGAAGGTCAAGGCAATCTAAGTAAGTCTACTATAGCAAAAAGTCATAGACACTCAACTGCTTACAGAAAGGACACAAGCAAAAATGAAGAATAAGGTCCAAAGAGACAGATTGATATAGGAGTTCGTGTCATAACACATAGGCAAAGAACAACACCGACACCATCACCAACCTCAAAAGCACCAGCAAGGACTACAAGGAGAACAACAAGGTCTGCATGACCAAAATTAATTCCCTAAGGACCCAAAACACTGTACCAGATCAATCCTGACCAATCCCAAACATTGATCAGAGACATAACTGGAATGACTGAAGAGGAGATTCATTAATTGGTTAAACTCCAAAAGAAGGAAGTAAGCAGGTCAACAAGGCCTAAAGAACCTCACTTCTTTATCAATAGAGCTCTTGAATTAAGGACTCCACATTAAAGATCAAAAGGCTCAGACATGCCCTCCTTAGGCACGTTGAGTTTGTTAACACTCGAGAAATTAAAGCAGAAGTCAAGAGGATTCTGGAAAAATACATCAAAGCTGCCACCGAGGAGGTCAATGAATATCTCTCTCGACCAGATCTAGGAGAACATCAACCAGCAGGTAAAGATAGAAATGATAATGAAGGTGACCAACCTCAACAAGATCCTCATGATGATAAAGATGACATCATTGATCAAGTAGTTGCTGAAGGAGTGCAAATGCAATCGACTACAACTAAGAAACCTGAAGAAACTCGTGCAGCCGAAAACATCGTGGACAAGACATCTACTGCTAAGGGAGATACTCCTCCAACTGCCACTCAAGCAAAACTAGTAGCACTGCCAACTGCAGAAGAAGGTCATGATGAGCTCTCAACTGACGAATCCGTTGCAGAGACATCACTGATCATTGCTATCGCAACAGAAAGGGCAATTGATGAGCATGCAGATAAGGAAGAAGCCACTCAACAACAGATAAAAGAACTTCCTTATAGTGCAGAAGACTCACCTACAGCCGAGATCTAATCCATCGAAGTCCCAAAAAATGTACACAAGTTCATTGTCCTTGTGTACGAGGCAAATGATGCAGGTGACTTCAATCAAGTTACAGTAGAGAAACAGAAAACAACTCCATCTTGAGACATTCAAGACATTGTGTTTACTCCACCAACTGCATTGGGCTAGCACCAATGGCACCACAAGTTCCCTCTGCAATCCTGGAGTCAATGTACAATGATACCTTAGCAACCTAAATGAGTCCAACTCCCATCAAAGACCTAAAGAAAGCTTTTGAGGAACATGAAGTTCAAATTTTCTTTGTTCAACCTCATGAACAAGGTGAAAGAATTCTCTCCTCACTTTCAGAAAATACAACTCAGTATAGACTGTGCCAGCTTGACCAAGAGATCTATGAAATGCACTCTTGGATCAGGACTGCCTTCAAAGATCTTCTTGATACTTTGGAGCCCATTGTAGCTGACCTAGAAGTAGAAAAGGAACAAAGAAAAACAACATTTGACAATTTTGGAGAGACGCTAAGGAATCTAGCAGCTAGGGTCATTGATTAGATGAAGCAAAATAGATCCGTAAATCTTCACAATCAAAGAATCCATAGCTCTAACTTTAGAAAATTCAAAGGGCAGCAATCTACTGCACTACAAAAGCTCAATGAAACAATGCAGACCACCAAACAGCAGATTGATGAGCACATGTGAATCAATGACATCAAATTTGGTCTACTTGAAACCAAATTGCAAGTAGTTCAGAAAACTATCTTCTCTGAACTCAAGGGCATCCGCACTACTATTGAAGGACTAACTTCCACCCTAAATGCTAACAAAAAGAGGAAGAAACCATTTGAAGAGCAACAAAGGTCTTAACCTGCAGACAAGAAGCAACAGAAGACTCCCTCTAAGACTCAGGGGGAAACCCTCTGAAGCAAAGAGGAAAAGCTCATAAGAACAAGGAAAGAATCCCAAAAGATCTAAGCATCAAACGGAAGAGTCCTATGAAGAACAGAGAAACGAGAGGCATAGGAAGCGCAGCAGAGAAAGTGAGGAAGAAAGGAGATACCAGCACACAAGAAGCAAAGAGCATTAAAGGTAAGACCTTAGAGTGCTCAGTTTTTAATTATATTGTTATAAACAATGTAATAAAGTTTTGTTGAAGAAAGAAAAGTTAGTGTACTTGTTGTATTACATAGAATTTTTTGTTAGTGTCAATTCAAGGGGAGATTGATAGGAATGTGCAATCTCTTCATTTGTGTGTATCGATATTGATGTAACAAAACTCTGATGTATTAGTTATAATATAGTCTGTATGTTTAGGCTAGAAGTCAAGTAGTTAGTTATAGTCTATGTCAGATGCCAGTGAGAAGACGGTTGCAGATGCAGAGGCATTATGCAGACCACCATATGCAGACTACTATAAAGGACATTGGATGAACAACTATTGCAGTGATAAGCAACAAAAGAACTAGAAGGCTTCACGATAAAGGACTGAGCTTACAGACGAGGACCAACATGGCAAGGCATGAACTGAATCAGATCTGAGTGCAGACAAGATTTACAGTAGGAACTGGATGCAGACTAGGGTTATAGTATGGGAAGCAGACTAGCGCTGTGACAGAGACTGAGTGCAGACTAGAGATTACAATAGACTCGATTGCAGTAGAGATGGTTGCGAGGGTGGGGTCAGAGGTTTGAAGTCAGGCAAGTGAAGATTCAAGTTAAAGTAGCAACGGCATAAATTCTGGAGATAGTGGACTGCTAGCATCAGGAACGAGATAGTGGGAAACAATAGTGAAAAAGTGTCATTTCAGGAACAGTGCGTTGTCTACAAAGGTTCGTTCCATTAGCCTATAAAAGTGAATCGATCAAGCTTCTTGAAGCGCTACTGTTGAACGAAGATTGAAAGGCAAACAGAGTGAAAAACGACAGAGTCAAAAGATTCAAAGACTACTCAAGAAAACAAGATTCCAAAGTTTAGATTTGTGCAAAGCATCTAGGTTCTTCATCCTTTGTAGAAGTTAGGCACCTTCCAAAAGGAAGTTTCTTGTAAGCTTAAATAGGAGATAGGCATAGTCACCTCTTGGCTTGACTATTCTCGTCACTAAGGGAAGACTGGACTAAGCTCTCGGCTATCATTTGATATCGAGTGTTTGAACCAGTATAATATTTGATAGGAATGTGCAATCCCTCCATTGTATTGAAATTGATGTAACAAACTTGAATGTATTAATTGTAATATAGTTAGATTGTTTAGGCTAGAAGTCAAGTAGGGAGTTGCAGTTGAGGTCAGATACAAGAGTGCAGACGCAGAGGGCTGATGTAGACCACCTAGTGCAGACTTCTACAAGGACTCTTGATGAACGAACATCTAATATATGTACAAGCAACAAAAGAATTGAAGGCTTCACTTGGAAGACTGAGCTTGCAGACAAAGACCGCGATGGCAAGGCATAAAGCTGAATCAGACTGTGCAGACGTGATGTTGCAGCAGAGACTCTGTGTAGACAAGGAGTTGCAGCAGGCTGGATTGCAGTAGAGATGATTGTCGGCATGAGGTCGAAGGTTTGAAGTGAGTCAAGTGGAGATTCAAATTAAAGTAGCAACGGCACGAAAACTGGGACAGTGAAATGCCAGCATTGAAAACGAGATGGTGGCAAACACTAGTAGGAAAGTGACCCCCTAGGAACAGTGAGTTGTCTGCAAGTGAGGTTCGTTCCTTTGACCTATAAAAGGGAACCGGTGAAGCTTGCTTGGAGTACACACACAAAAAAAGATTGCTGAAAAAGTTGAATGCTGTTGAGAAAGGATTGAAGAGTACAAGAAAGTGCAAAGCAATCAAACAGATTCAAAAGAGTACTCAAGAAAGCTAAGTCGTGAAAGCAGTGAGGAATATCATTAGTTTGCAGAAGAACAACTCTTGCAATAGAGCTCAGGATTCAGAGCTATGCAAAGATCTAGGTTCTCTGCTCCCTATACAAGATAAAGATCTTGTAAAAGGAAGATACTTGTAAGCATAAACAAGAAGATAATGATATTTTCCTCTTGAGTCGACTACACTAGTCACCAAGGGAAGACTGGACTAAGGTTTCGAATATCAGTTGATATCGAGTGTCTTAACCAATATAAACTTTGTGTCATTTTACTGCTTTCATTATATTGACTTAGAATTGACACATATAAAATACAACAGCTGAGAAAGAGATAAAAGACTCAAAGAGTCATAAAATATCAAGTGTAGACGAGACAATCTCTTCTGCAGATTACTCGAGTAGTCTGCATACTATACAAGTCTGCACAGAATTGATAATCCGCGAGAAAAAGACTACCAAAGTCTCTTACAACCTATTCACCCTCCCCCCTCTAAGTTGAAAGTCAAACCCTAAAATATTGTTTCCATTTATTTCTTTCATTACATTGATATTTAGAATTGCTTCTGATAAATCATCATAGCAAAAAATGGGATAAAACTCAAAGAGTTACAAATATCGAGTGCAAACTAGAGAGTGCCATCTCCAGACTATCTGAGTAGTCTCCATACAATACTAGTCTGCATAATATAAGTTTTCCACATAAAAAGACCATTAAAGTCTTAAAGAACCTATTCACCTGTTCCCCTTTTAGGTTGAAACTCGAACCCTACATCTTGGTATAGGTTCTTTAATCTTTAGAGATGTTGCTCATGTCAAAGGCTTTGAACATAACCGGCTATCTATTAGTCAGTTGTGTGATAAGAACTAGTATGTGTCATTTACTCATGATATATGCCAAGTAAAAGATAAGTTGACATAATAAGTGAAATTACTAGGAATTATGAAAGGAAACTTATATGCAGTAGATTTTGATTCATCACAATTAGAACAAATCACTTGTTTCTACACTAAACAAGCTAAAGATACAAATTGGTTATTGCACAAAAGATTAGCTCATCTCAACTTCAAAACCATAGCAAGATTATCCTCAGAAAACCTAGTAAGAGTACTCTCACAATAAAATTTAAAAAGGATAAGTTATGCAGCCCATGTCACGAAGGAAAGCAGACTAGGACAAGCTTTAAACCTTTAAACTCCTTAGAATCAACTAAGATTCTTGAACTACTACATATGAATCTCTTTGGTCCAGTTGAAATGGAAAGCTTAAGCAGAAAAAGATACACTCTTGTTATAATAGATGATTACTGTAGATATACTTGGGTAATATTCTAACATAAAAAGAGTGAAACATATAGTGTGCTGACAAGATTCCTTAGACAGGTCTGAAATGAAAAAGGAATAGAAGTAATCACAATTAAAAGTGATCATGGTACTGAGTTTGATCAAACAGGAATAGATATCTGCTGTAATGATCATGGAATTAAACATAACTTCTCAGCACTAAGAACACTCAATAATTAGAATCAAATGAACAAGACATGGGAAGATGGATTAAGACACATACACAGGATGAAATTATAGGAGATAAGAATGCATTTGTGCAGACTAAAAGAGTAGGAAATACAGAATGTGTGTCTAGCTGTTTCATATATGAAAAGCCTAAGGTAATAAATAAAGCTCTAAATGATCCAAACTTAGTGGATGCAATGCAAGAAGAACTAAATGAGTTAGAAAGAAATGAGGTATGGTATCTTACACCAAGACCCAAAAACTACCCAGTTGAAGGATACAAATGGGTGTTTAGAAAAAAATCTGATGAAAATGGAATAGTTATTAGAAACAAGGCTAGATTAGTTGCTAAGGGATACTCACAGGAGGAAGGAATTGGTTTTGATGACACCTTTACACCAGTAGCAAGATTAGAAGCCATAAGAATGTTCCTTGCCTATACAGTATATCAAGGATTTAAAGTCTATCAAATGGATGTGAAAAGTGCATTCCTAAATGGAATGCTACAAGAGAAAGTTTATGTTGAACAACCTCTTGGCTTTTAGGACTATGAATATCGAGAGTATGTATATTGGTTAGATAAGGTACTATATGGGCTAAAGCAATCACCTAGGTCATGGTATGAAACTCTCTTAATGTTTCTCTGTGAAAATAAATTTGAAAGAGGAAAGGTAGATACAACTCTCTTCTTAAAGAAAGATAAAAAACATATATTGTCGGTGCAAATCTATGTTGATGATATTATATTTGGCTACACAGATGATAATCTTTGTGAAAGATTTGCAAAACTAATGAAATCCAAATTTCAAATGAGCTTAATGGGGGAACTAAAATATTTCCTAGGACACCAAGTACAACAACTAAAAAGTGGAATTAGATAGCGCTAGTTATATGAAAACCCTAATGAGCACCTCAATTAAGATAGAAAAAGATGAACTTGGAAAGATAGTAAATCAAACCATGTGCAGAGAAATAATCGGATCATTATTATACCTTATTGCAAGCACACCAGACATTCAATATGTAGTCTGTGTCTGTGCAAGATATCAATCTGATCCCAAGGAATCCCACTATATACTTCAAAAAAGAGAATTCTAAGATATCTCAAAGGAACTCCAAATCTTGGTGTATGGTATCCTAGGGAATCAAATTTCACACTGATAGGCTATTCAGATGCAGATTTTGCAGGATATACAGTTGACAGGAAAAGCACAAGTGGATCAAGTCAATTCATTGGAGCAAGGTTAATATCATGGTTCAGCAAGAAGCAGACTACCGTGTCTACCTCTACTATAGAAGCTGAATACATTGCTGCTGGAAGATGTACTGCATAAATACTATAGATGAGCTCACAACTTGCAGACTATGGTATAATATTCTCTAAAACCTAGATATTTTATGATAATACGTCAGCGATGGCTATTTCAGACAATCCAGTTTTTCATTCAAGAACTAAGCACATTGATGTCAGATATCATTTTATGAGGGATCACGTGCAGAAAGGTCATATGAAATTGGAATACATTCCAACAGAAAAATAAGTTGCAAACATTTTTACAAAACCTCTTAATGAAAACAAGTTCATTCAGTTTCGTGGAGAATTGGATATACTTCATTTAAAACAATAAGATTGGCCAAAATGCTTTACTGCTCTATTGTAGGTGCAGATTGCACACTAGCATCATTCATAAAAATACAGACTAGCAATATTGTTTTACTGCTCTACTGCTTAGTCAATGAGGTGAGTGTAGACTAGAGTCAATAGTGCTCTACTGTATCTATTTTGGGGAACTAAATCCGTTTTATAAATGTTAAATAAGTGTTTTCCTAAAATAACGTATAACGGTCAATTAATGACTGTTACAACGTAACGGCTAGAAAAAGCACTGATGACGGTCATATTCTCCAAACGAGTATAAAAACTGTATATTTTCAATTAGAAAATCACTTTTCTCTCAAATTACTCTCTCTTTCTCTAACAACCGCTCAATCTTTCTCTTTTTAAACTCTTGAGCGCCCTACTCCACGAAATCAAAACCCTAACTTGTTAAAAATACTTCAATACGATTTCTAAAAACACTGTAATCCTTTCAAATCATCTTGAAAAATGGCCAACACACCATCAAGTTCATCAAAGAAAAGCCAGAAATCCTCAGAATCTCAGATGAGTCCTACGAAAAGAATTGAACTTCAAACAGGAGTCATGTTTGATTGTAATTCAATTCGCGACGAGCAAGAAGAGGTCAAAGACATATGTGACTTTGTCGAAGAGGCTGGACTCAAGTCTCTATGTGAACAAACAAACATAATATATGATGATGAAGTTCTTGACTTCATCAAGAAGGGGCAAGTTGTAGACAGTCTGTAGCAAATTACTTATACCTCTACTACAAGAGGTGTAACTATCCAGGTGAACTCTAACGGCCTTGCATAATATTTCAATCTACCAAATGAAGATTCAAGAATGATTGCACCATAAGTTATCAAACTTGGAAGGCAAGCAATGCTCAACCAAGACAGATGGAATGAGGGGATAAAAACAATGAAGAGATTCTTATCGAAAGAGCACAAACTACTTGCTGATATTATGAAGAAAGCCATTCTCTTCAGAGAATTCAGCAAGGATCAGATAACCACCGAACAACAAGAGATCATGTGTGCAATTCTCATAAAAACAAGAGTAAACTCGGCCAATTTACTCATGTATTAACTTGCCAGATCGGTAAAGGCTAGACTACCCCTATTCGAAAGGATAATCAGCATTCTTCCTAAATAGAAATTAAAGTTATCTGAAAAAGAAGAAAGGCCATGGACCAAACCAAGCAAATCAACGTCAAAAAGATAGGAAAAGCGTCCTCAGGACTCACAAAGAAGCCTACAGACTAGCCACAAAAGTCTATGGAAGTGTAGACCAGAGAGAAGGCCAAGCAGACCATTATGGTAGTGCAGACTACTACAGTACAGACACAGTCTATAAAGAAGCATATCAAAAAGATGCCAGCTCAAAAGAAGTTAAAGAAACCAAGATCAACAAGGAAGAAAATCATTGTGCATACCTCCGACAAGGAAACTGAATCTGACAGGCCTGGAGCAGATACAATCGCCATCAACAAGGAAGAAATACAGTCTATAATAGTATAGGCTGGGCTGATAACTGAGCCTTCCTCTTCAAGACTTTCACCAAAAGTACCTGAAGTTGCCGCTCTTCATGATGCTAACATGGCAATTCAATTCCTAAAGGGAGGAGCAAATGAAGATTTAAAGAACCTGATCTTCGAAGCTCAAGTAAGCTTTCAGAAGATAAGAGAAAACCCTCGAGCTGAGTTCAGACAAAGGCTCGCAGCAGAAGGCTACGCCGAAAAAGAAATAAGGGAACTCGAGGCCAAAATGTCTCCTCCGGAGGTGGAATTAACCTCAGCTACCTCTTCTGCACCAACTCTCAAAATTAGACCCCTTGTAGCAAAGCCAATGACAACAACAACTATTGCTCCATTTTTGGAAAGTAGAATGGAAACCTTAACAATTGTAGATAACCAACAAACCACTACAACTGCTGTTTGAACAACAACAACATCCATAACTCAGGAAAAGTCCTCTCCTGAGAAGATTATTGAATCAGTAATGTACACGGTCGAGGCAGTCGAAGCAAGTCTACTACAGCAGAAAGTCATAGATACTCAACTGCTTACAGAAAGGACATAAGCAAAAATGAAGAAGAAGGTCCAAAGGGATAAATTGATTCAGGAGTTTGTGTCACAACTATATATCAAAAGGCCAAGAACAACACCGACACCAACTCCAAAAGCACCAGCAAGGACTATAAGGAGAGCAACAACGTTTGCATAACCAAAATTGTTTCCCCAAGGACCCAAAACACTGTACCATATCAATCCCGACCAATCCTAAACATTAATCAGAGACATAACTGGAATGACTGAATGGGAGATTCATCAACTGGTTGAACTCCAAAAGAAGGAAGTAAGTAGGTCAACAAGACCTAAAGAACCTCACTTCCTAATCAATGGAGCTCTTGAATTCAAGGGCTCCATATTGAAGACCAAAAGCCTTGGACATGCCCTCCTTAGGTATGTTGAGTTTGTCAACACTCTAGAAATTAAAGCAAAACTCCAGAGGATTCTGGAAAAACACATCAAAGATGCCACCGGGTAGGTCAATGAATACCTCTCTCGACCTGATCTGGGAGAACATCAACCAACAAGTGAAGATAGCAATGATAATGGAGGTGACCAACCTCAACAAGACCCTCATGATGATGAAGATGTCATCATTGATCAAGTAGTTGTTGAAGGAGTGCAAATGCAGTCGACTGCAGCTGAGCAACCTAAAGAAACTCCTGTAGCCGAGGACGTTATAGATGAGACATCTGTTGTCGAGGAAGATGCTCCTCCAACTGCCACTCAAGAAGAATCAGTAGCACTGCTAACTGTAGAAGAAGGTCATTATGAGCTCTCAACTGACGAATCCGTTACAGAGACACCACTCATCATTGCTCTCACTGTAGAAAAGGCAATTGATGAGCATGCAGATGAGGAATAAGCCACTCAACAATAGACAGAAGAATTTCCTGATAGTACAGAAGACGCACCTACATTTGAGACAAATAATAAAGACGATTTCAATCAAGTTATAGTATAGGAATAGCAAATAACTCCATCTCGAGACATTCAAGACATTGTGTTTACTCCACCAACTGTATTTGGGCTAGCACCAATGGCACCACAAGTTCCCTCTGAAATCCTGGAGCCAATGTACAGCGATACCTCAAAAACCAAAATGACTCCAACTGCCATCAAAGACCTTAAGAAAAGCTTTTGAGGAAGATGAAATTTAGATTCTCTCTGTTCAACCTCGTGAACAAGGTGAAAGAATCCTCTCTTCATCTTTAGAAAACACAACTCAGTACAGACTGCGTCAGCTTGACCAAGAGATCTATGGGATACACTCTTGGGTCAGGACTGCCTTGAAAGATCTTCTTGAAACTTTGGAGCCAATTATAGTCGACCTAGCAGTAGAAAAGAAACAAAGAAAAACAACCTTTGATAATTTTGGAGAGACGCTAAGGAATCTAGGAGCTGGAGTCATTGATGAGATGAAGCAAACTAGTCACTAAATCCTCATAATCAAAGAATCCACACCTTCAACTTCAGAAAGTTCAAGAAGCAATAGTCTGCTGTACTACGAAAGCTCAATGTAACAATGCAGACCACCAAGCAACAGATTGATGAGCACATGCGAATCAATGACATCAAATTTGGTCTCCTTGAAACCAAATTGCAAGTAGTTCAGAGAAATATCTTCTCTGAACTCAAGGGAGTCAGTACTGCTCTTGAAGCACTAACCTCCACTCTAAATGCTAACAAAAAGGGGGGGGGAAACCATCTGAAGAGCAATAGAAATCTAAGCCTACATACGAGCAGCCGCTGAAGACTCCCTCTAAGACTCAGGGGCAGAAACCCTCTGAAGCAAAGAGGAACAAGGAATGAAGCCCAAAAGGTCTAAGCATCAAATGGAAGAGTCCTATTAAGAACAAAGAAAGGACAGGCGTAGGAAGTGTAGCAGAGAAAGTGAGGAAGAAAGGAGATACCAATGCACAAGAGGAAAAGAGCATCAAAGATAAGACCTTAAATTGCTCAGTTTCTAATTATATTGTTATGAACAATGTAATAAAGGTTTATTCTTGTAAGAAAACACAGTGTACTTGTTGTATTACATAGATGTTTATATTAGCATCAATTTAGGGGGAGATTGATAGGAATATACAATCCCTCTATTTATATAGAAATTGATGTAACGAAACTTAGATGTATCAGTTACAATGTAGTTAGTATGTTTAGGCTAAAAGTCATGTCGTTAGTTACAGTCTAGATTAGATGCCAGTGAGTAGATAGTTGCAGATATAGAGGCCTTGTGTAGACCACCAGATACAGACTACTATAGAGGACTTTGGATAAATAGTTATTGCATTAATAAGCAACAAAAGAACTTGAAGGCTTCAGCGTGAAGGACTAAGCATGCAGACGAGAACCAACATGGCAAGGCATGAGCTGAATCAGATCTGAATGAAGACAAGAGTTACAGCAGAGACTGGATACAGACTAGGGTTATAATATGGGATATAGACTAGGGTTGTGATAGAGACTAAGTGCAGACTAGAGGTTATAGTAGACTGGATTGCAGTAGAGATGGTTGTCAGGGTGGGGTTAGAGGTTTGAATTCAGCCAAGTGAAGATTCAAGTTAAAGCAGGAAAGGCATAAATTCTGGAGATGGTGGACTGTCAGCATCAGGAATAGATGGTGGGGAACACTATTAGAAAAGTGTCATTCCAGGAATAGTGCGTTGTCTACAAAAGTTCGTTCCTTGAGCCTTAAAAAGGAAACCCGTCAAGCTTATTGATGTGTTGTTATTGAACGAAGATTGAAAGGCAAACAGAGTGAAAAACAATCTAAAGATTCAAAGACTACTCAAGAAAAGCAAGATCGTGAAGATACAATCGAAAGTATTACTAGTCTGTAGAAAAACAATAACTTGCAGCAGATTACAAAGTTTATATTTATGCAAAGCATCTAGGTTCTTCATCCTTTGTAAAGTTTGACAACTTCTAAAAGGAAGTTTCTTGTAAGCTTAAACAGGAGATAGTGATACTCACCTCTTGGCTTGACTACACTAGTCACTAAGGGAAGACTGGACTAAGCTCTCGATTATCATTTGATATCAAGTGCCTAAACCAATATAAATATTGTGTCCATTTATTACTTTCATTACATTGATATTTAGAATTCCTTCTGATAAATCATCACAGCAAAAAATGAGATAAAACTCAAAGAGTTACAAATCTCGAGTGCAGACTAGAAAATTGCATCTGTAGAGTATCTGAGTAGTATGCATATAATACTTGTCTACATAATATAAGTATTTCATATAAAAATACCATTCAAGTCTTAAACAACCTATTCATCCCCCTCTAGGTTAAAACTCGAACCCTAGAGATTGACATGTGTTGAGTAGTTTTTGCAAACTCAAGGTCTTTCCATTCTAAGCATTGACCTATTTTTGAAGCTTAGAATTTCTTAATGTAAGTGTTTCCAGTACTCCATTATGAAGTTTCAATTTTTTATTTGCCTCTATTAATTCTTCTTGAGTATTTATTAGACTATTGTTAGTCTCCTTATATGTTAAATTGTATTTCTCTTTTAGATGTGTAAATTGTTCAAGATTTTCTTTATTTTCCTTCAAAAGGAAATAAAGTTCTCAGAGGTTTCTTGAAGTGCTTCCTTCAATTCCTTTATTGTGGCATCTGAATCAGAAAGATCAAATACCCATTGCTTTTCATCATCCTTAGCCATGAGACATACCTGAGCATTTGAGATTATTTCTTTATCATCAGAGTCTATATCGCTCCATGTCTTTACAACATAGGCTTTGCCTCTTTCTTTTCTTCCAGAATTGACGTTGTTATGGTCCTTTTTAAATTTAGGTGCAAACGAGTCTGATGATGGTCGTTTGTATTGTGCAGGAAAGTGTCTTGGTTTACCACAGTTATAGTAGACTTCCTTTTTTGCTTCCTTTGTCTCCAATGGAATGTTATTCTTGAAATTCCTCTTATTTAACATTTTTTTGAACTTCTTTCCCATCAATGCCAGCTCTTCATAAAGTCATTCTTCACTTGTAGACGAGGTATCAATGATCTCCTCCTCTGCTATAGACTTTAGGATATTTTTCTTGAGCTTTGAAAGCTAAAGTCTTCTTTATGGCATCATCTATTTGTTTCTTCTGCTCAACTTTGAGATTGTATGTATGCAATACACCGTACAGTTGAGTTAGGGATATCTTTGTTAGATCTCTTGATTCCCTTATAGCTGTTGTCTTTGTGCTCCATATTTCACCAAGAGATCCCACACACTTTAGGTTGAAGTCCTTGTTTTCGAAAGTCTTTCCTAAGGTTTTGAGATTACTGATGAGAATATTGAACCTTTCATAGAAGATAATCAAATTTTCACCAGATCTTATTGAGACCCAATCATATTGTTGCATTAGAACATCCTTCTTGTTCTTCCTTATTTTGTTGGTTCCTTTATTTTTTAGCAGTAGAGCTTCCCATGTTTCCTTTGCAGTGGTTGTATAAACCAATATTTCAAATATGTTGTCATCAAGAGCTTTGAATAACTGATTCTTTGCTCTTCTATCAACCTATAACAAATCCCAATCTTCTCTTGACCAAAGTGACTTTGATCTGTATACTTCAAGTATTGCATCCATTGGATCTGGCATCATTAGAATGTGACGTCCATCAACTATGATATCTTGTATTCTCTCATCTATTGAATCATGATGTCCAAGCATCCTTAGCTTTCAGTGATTGAATTTGTCAAACGAACACGTTGGAGGTTCTCCACTGTTTGGACACTTAAGAAACTTTGGTAGAGCCTTTCTTCTTTATAGAAACAAACTGTTAGTAACTTCTTTGCAAATAAGATAATGACCTTTTCTTTCAAAAAACTGTTAAGTCTAGAACGTCATGTCTAAATATCAAGAAAAGAAAGCAAGTAAGAGACACAGTATTTATATTGGTTCACACACTCATTATCAAATGATAATTGAGAACTTAGTCCAGTCTTCCCTTGGGGACCAGTGTAGTCAAGCCAAGAGATGAGTACCACTATCTTCTTATTGTAGCTTACAAGAAACTTCTTTTTACAAGCTATCTAACTTATACAAAAGATGAAGGACTCAGATCCTTTGCACAGGTCCAAACTCTGGACTCTACTACAAGATGTGTTTTTCTGTAGACTAGTGACACTCCTTTCACTGTGATCTTCACGAATTAGCTTTCTTGAGTAATCTTTGAACTTATGATTGCTTTACATGCTTGCCTTTCAATCTCATTCAACAGTCTTACTTCAATGAGACTCAACGGTTCCCTTTTATATGCTCATGAAATAAACCCAGCAAACATGGTATTGTTTTTGATGTAACACTTTGCCACTCATGTCCTCTACCATCTTGTTTCTGATGCTGGCAATATACTTATTTCAGAATTTGTGTCATTGATGTGTGTACCTCAAATATTTGTTTGAATGACTTCAGACCTTTGAACACACCATAGCAATTATCTATGTTGTACTCTAGTCTGCTACAACTTTGAGTCTGTATCCAATATTATAAGACCTAGTATGTACCCTGCAACCTTAGTCTTCACTAAGTCTCTACTATAACCTTCAGTCTTGACTCAGATCCGATGCACATTATGCTTTGCTATGTTGGTCCTCATCTGTAAGCTCAATCCCAAATCCTGAAGCCTTTATAGGTTATTTCTTTTCCATCAATGCCTTACCTTCTTATCCAAAAATGTCTCTAGTAGTCTACATCTGATGGCTTACACAATGTCCATAATTTGTAGCCGTTTACTCCTCAACATCCGTCCTAGGCTACAACCATCTATTTGTTTTCTAGCCTAAGCATACTAACTACATTATGACTAATACATCTCAGTTTTGTTCCATCAATTTCTATACATTTGGAAGGATTGCACATTCCTATCATGGTTGTTATAAGATCCAAGATTTAACCTAGAGGGGGCAGGATGAATAGGTTGATTAAAAAATATTTGAATCTATGCAGCGGATTTAACCTCTTAAGTTAACGGCTCTTTGCAGAGTAATTGGGTAGTCTACAATAGAGGCTAAGTAGTCTACAGTAGAGACTACATGGTCTATAGCAGAGACTTCAAACTTTATAAGTTTGCCTTTGTTTAGCTATGATGATCTGTTTCTAACAGTTCTAAAATATATCAAGAAATGAAAGCAAGTAAAGAACACAGATGTTTTATACTAGTTCAGACACTTGTTATGAATTGATAAACGAGAGCTTAGTGTAGTCTTCCTTTGGTGACCAGTTTAGTCAAGGCAAGAGGTGAGTTCACTACTTCTTGTTTGTAATTTACAAGAAAAGTTCTTTTTACAAGTTAGCTAACTTGTACAAAAGATGAAGAACCCAAATCTTTGCACAAATTCAATCTGTTGGCCTCTACCGTAAGTTTTGTTCTTCTTCTATAGACTAGCGAACTCTTCTCAGTGTTCTTCATGATTTAGCTCACTTGAATAATCGATAATTTTTTGATTGCTTTTCAATCTCAAGTTCTACTGCCTTACTTCAATAAGAGTCAAAGATTCCCTTTTATAGGCTTAAGGAATAAACCCATTGACATGTGTCCCCCAACTGATATTGACAGCCCACCTACTTCAGATTCTCGTAGTGTCACTGTTTGTACCTCAAACACCAGCAACCATCTTTGTTGCACTCATTCTACTGCACCTTAGTCTACATACTGTACAATAAGACCTTGTCTACATCAATCCTTGCAGGTCTTTTGTTACCCATGTATGCCTTAGCTGCTTAGCCAAAATCCTTTATAATAGTTTGTATCTGGTGGCTCACACGATGCTCATTATCTATAGCCATCTACTCTCCAACATCCGACCTAGACTACAACTACCTACTTCACTTCTAGCCTGAGCACACTAACTGCATCATGGTTAATACTTCTCAGTTTTGTTCATTAATTTCTATACAATTGGAGGGATTCCATATTCCTATCAATCTCATCCTAAATTGATGCTAACACAACTCCTAAGTAAAACAACAAGCTAACTACTTTGCTTACAATATAGTTACATTATTTTTTACACTAAATTTGAACAAAAGAGCAGTAGATAGATTTACCCTTATCTTTGATGCTCTTTTCCTTTGCTAAGTTGATGTTTATATTCTTCTTCTGATTCTCTGCTACGCTTATGAGGTTGTTCCTTTCATTCTCTGTGATGTCTTTCGGATTCTTTATAAGATAGCTCCCCCATAATCTTGTGTCTTGAGGTCTGCTTCTTTTGATGCTTAGATATCTTTGTAGACCTTTCTCTTTCTATCTCAAAAGTATGTCTTCTCTTTAGATAGTCTGTAGCTTTTCCCTTTGTTACAGACTCCTTTGTTGTAGACTTCTCCCCCTGGACTATAGCTTTCTCTGGAGTTTTCTTCATGTCTACAGTCTGCTTCTCCCCCTTTTTGTTAGCATTGAGGATAGAGCAAAGTGCTTCAATGGCAGTGTGCATGGCTTTTAGTTCAGAGAAGATATTTCATTGACTAACTTGAAGTTTGGTTTCTAGTAGTCCCAATATTATGTCGTTGCGGCGGATGTGTTCAGCGAGCTACTGTTGAGTAGTCTGCACAGCTTTGTGAAACTTTCATAGATCAGCTGAGTGTTGGCCTCTGAATTTATTGAGATTTGATTAGCTGATCCGGTATTATTGAAGACGTTGCATTTGATCAATAACCCCTACTATAAAATATTTGAGTGTTGTGCGAAAGTCTTCAAAGGTTTGGTTCTGGTTTGCTTTTAATTTTCCAAGTTGCTGCTATTGGCTAATCTTATCAAGAAGCTCATGAAATACCTCCTTGGTCCATTTATACATATTGTAGATGTCTTGATCCAATTGGCATAATCTATACCCCATGGTGTTTTCTGAAGGAGAGGATTCATGATGGATAGACTATGACCTTTCATTTGATGATTTCTTCTGAACTGAAATGATTTGAATGTCTTCTTCAAAAGCTTCCTTTATATTTTTGGCTATCGTTGGAGGTGTCATCTATGGTAAGTGAAATTATTCTTCATCCTTCATTTAGGAGATTGAAATACTGCTCAAAGTCATCTGGTTTTATGAAGATTCCAATTCTTTAAATCCTTGATATACAACATAGGCAAGAAATAGTCTTATGGTTTCTAGTCTTGTTACTGGGGCAAAGATCTCATCAAAGTCGATTCCTTCTTCTTGTGAGTATCTTTTTATAACTAGCTTAGCTTTGTTTTTGATGACTGTTCCGTTTTCATCAATCTTATTTATAAATACCCATTTACAATCAATAACTGTATAATTCCTGGGTTTTGGTGTTAGATACCATACTTCGTTTTTTTTTTTTAAACTCATTTAGTTCTTCTTGCATGGCATCTACACAGTTTGGATCACTTAAGACTTCACTTATGGTCTTAGGTTCTATTTTTGATATAAAGCAAGAAGACAAGAATTCTTCGATTGTTGCTCTTTTAATCTGCCCAGGTGCATCCTTATCTCCAATGATGTTATTCTGTTTGTGCGCCTTGATCCATCTCCTCCAAAACTGCCCAAATGCCCCAATAGCGAAGAGCCACCAGCATGTTTGATAGGAATATACAATCCCTTAGTTTGTATATAAATTGATTTTAAAAAAAAACTTAGAAGTATTAGTCATAATATAATTAATGTGTTTAACTTAGAAATCAAGTAGATAGCTACAATGTAGGTCAGATGCTATAGAACAGATGGTCGCAAATGAGGAGTATCGTATGGACCACCAGATATAGACTATTACAAAGGATTTTTGCTAAACAGGTAAGACATACATAGAACAGTTAACTTTAAAAAAGTTAAATCTGTTGCATAATTTAGTAAGGATTTACACACAACGTGCACTTCTTTAATATGTCAGTAAGGATCGTCATTGGGTAGGTCATGAAAAATAAGAATCCGATGGACTAGTCCAGAATTAAGTTTAAGTTAGCGTTCATCCAAGGATCACTATGCACAAGGGTTCTCACTCAATAGTAAACTATTTGAGGGTTTGGTTATTGATAGTAGCGTATTCTAAATTGAAAACAGGAACAGACTTATCGAGATTAGATATAGATGACAATGCTTGACTTGGAGATAGAGATTGGAGTGCTTCTGTCTAAACACTACGAGTATTATTTCAACTTGTTTTTTCTTGATGGAACTATTTAACTTTAATTATACATTTAAGAGATGTTTGATCAGGTATAAAGTTGGTCAAAATAAATTGTAATGGGTTTTGAAATTTTAGGAGAGTGTTTTCTACACCTTTTGACATAAGTCACTCGGAACTATTTTTCTATTAACGAAATAATCAAAACTGGTTAAAATCAAACATAAAAACTTAAACATGTGATACGTGCCGTTACAAACATGTCAAACTAGAATTCATGTACACTCACTTTCACCCTAAAATAATGTAATATTGGAAATATGGGTCGAACCATTAAGGATGATAGCAATGTTATTTATTCCTTTTTTTAGTCATTATAAAAAATTATTATAAACATGAAAACAAAGATTTAAGGGGTTTTATTTTTTTTTATTAATGAAACTAATTAAATGGATGGAATTAAGCTAAAAAAAATATAAACTTATGAAAGAAATGGATTGAGGTGGTTTCATATGTGATGAAAAGGTAGGGAGGTTGACTAATTACGTTCCAATTTTTTAGGATTAATTATGCATGAATATCATATGGATTCGTTATTTAGATAGGTTTTGCCATGGCACCTTTTGGAATAAAGTATCGCATTCGTTAGATTGTGAATTATCAATGAGTTTGTATAATTAAACTAATCTATATGTCCCTAACATACCGATCTAGATGAGCTAAACTGAATAGGTTCAGATACAATCAATCATAACGTCAGGATAATGAGTTTAAATCATGAATTGTTATTTTGCTATCAATATAATCACTTAGTATGATTAATTGCTAGGTGATGTAATCAATAGGTGATCAAACTATTTGATTTCATAAAATAAAATGGATTAAGGTCAGATTTTATACATCAATCTTGACATACGAAACTGGTTTTGGTATTCTAACTCATCTCATAATCTGTATTAATTAGAATTTCATTAATCTATTCCCATTATATAATTACTCACTCACTATATCAATCATCATCACATACATCATCATTACACGCATCATCACAACCATAACTATAAATAAAAACAAAAAGAACGATAATACAACGTAGTAGAATAAAGATACGATGATGAACAAAAGAGATCCAAAGTATTACATCAAGATCCGTTCTCCAAAAACGTAGAAAAATAATAATCTAAACTACAGAGGACAAAGGTGGCCAAAAGGCCCTGAAAAATGACCCTAATCTTCTTAAAAATGAAGAAAAATACATGAGTATTTGTTAAAAAAAACCTAAAAATAATTCAAAATTCGGACGAAATAAATTGAATATGGACCTTTTACTTGTGTAATGACTATTACAGGTGCCCTATAATGAGCCATTACACTGCTTCGCTGCTCAAATCTTTCAGTTTTATGACTTTAAAAATGTTACAAGGAGTGTATCGGTCGTTACAATTTAGAAAATCACCACACATTATTTTTTCATTTCAAACTTCGTCCTGATCGGTGGTATACCTTATGTAACCTTTATGTCATCATAAAACACTTCAAATGACATTATTTGCATCCTCAAAATGGCCTTGAATCACCATCTATGTGTTGTTTAACTTTTATGGATCATCCTTTCTCAAATAAGCTGCAAAAGCATCGGTTTATCTCCAAAACAACTCCAAATGACTTTGAACATTAACATCATCATCCAATGTTTGTGCGTATCACCAGAAATCATCAAAATCAACATGAGTGATCACCAAATCATCACGATCATCTTCAAGATTTTTTCATCCAATTCATAAGTTGTCAAAAGTTATTCTTCTCAATCAAATGTACAATGAAAACAAACAAAAGTATCCAAATCCAAAAATATAAACTAAACTAAAAAATGAAATAAAGAACTCAAATATGACAAACCACTAGGTTTAACATAAACAAAATACGTGTGTTTATATACACATCAACTTGTTATTTTACTAAATTCTAAACTTATTATAAAATTACAATTCACTATAACTTATCATTATCAGTCATAAACATTTAGAAATATATTCTATCAACTCAGCCAAATATATACTACATACTAAGTAAATAAACATGGTTGTGTCTTCAAGTGAGATCTTTTAAACTTGACAGTTCAAGTTTTCATCCGATGATTTTAATTTAATATTAATAATTTAAAAAAATAAATATAATTCATAGTCAAATTAAAAAAAATATTAACACAATAAAATCTATTGATTACTCAATTTTATTTAGGTTGAGTTTTAAGACATAAAAATTTAATTGAAATACTATCAAATCTATGGTTAATATTAAGTGGCAATTTTAACAATAAATAAAAATAGACCAAGAGGTTATAATACTTTATTTGAATATCTTTAACAAATACTTTATCGATCCCGAATTATTTGCAACAATTTAAAAAACACGTTTATCAAGGCAAAATTTGACTCTCATCATAGAAAGATTAAACATCATTTTTTAAAAAATTATCGTAAAATAATAATGATAATTTAAGTTATTTCAATATGATGTTAGTGACATAATTTTCATGCGTCATTAAGACAACAAATGAAAATTTTCAAAAAAATATATTGAATAATACAATGACTGAGAATATATATATTTATTATGAAATAAAGAAAATATGATAATTCATACTTAATTCTATTTTTATCACTAATATATCCACTTAAAAAATTATATTATCTCTATCTTTTCCCGTGCATCACTGCACATGTGAATAGACTAGTGGATCCTACAACTATTACAAAAACAAAGAGTACTACACATTACGATTCTCAAGAAACCATGAGGGTTCAAGAAAACATGGTTGCCTTGAGGATAGTATGTCACATTTCAAGGATGTATGAACGATGGCCATGGATCCTCTGCTGCAGGGGGGAACTACAACACACCAAATCCTTATATCAAATGTGACAGCTAAAGTGAATTCGCAAGTACATCAAATATAAATGTTATTCCAATTGCACCAACCAGAATTCCCTAGTCAGTATCATCTCGCAATTATTTAGAACAAAAACCACATAAAAAAGGGGATAAAAAGACAAAAAAAAAGCTGCAACGGCTCTCTCTTCGTCTCACTAGATTTCAAAGAGGCCTTTCAGCTTTGGACATTCACATGTCTTGGTAAGAAGGCATGTCTTGACATCTTGTGGATGCTTCTTGTCATAAAACAATCTTCCCCGTAAGCTATAACAATAACAATAATTAAGGTTCAAAATGCCCGAGTAATTTTCATCACATTTTTAACCATTTTGGCTTAACTGCCTTCTTCTCCTTCTGCTCTTGAGCAACATGAGGTGTATTCACCATTGCGGCTTGAGATTCAGCTGGCACAGCTTCTGATTCAGCTTGGGTTGCCTTTGTTGGTTCCAAGAAAACATCCAAGCCATTTAATGCAATCAAATCTTCATGAAGGAAAGGACCAGAATGAGCAACATCATCTGAAAACAAGATGAAGTACAATGAAAATGAGCCCATTATAAAGAAGCCTTTTGTCCTTGCACATATTAGTAATCTATTGAACTGAAATAGAGTTTCCTCCCCAAGCAATTATTCGTCTTCTAAAATAAAGATACACGGATCTATGCAGGTTGGTTCCCAATATGTACTCCTAGAAGCTTCTCTGAGAACCATTCAATGTGTTTGCAGATAATATAAATATATATTTTTGAATCAAGAGCCGAACATTTCAATGGTCTCAACTAATAGGAAATAAGCCGTCGGTTCCTATTTTAAATCAATGACTATGTTCAGTAATAAAGTACATGGACTGTTGAATTCCACACGCAATCATGATATAAACAAACTAACTGATGGAAATGCACTGACCTCTAGGCAGGTTGTAAGAGAAGTACACAATGGCACCCGGAACAAAGCCAGCAGAGTAAAAATTTTGTGAAGTGTTGCTGACTTGCTTCTTCGGAGGGGTCGTATCTGAAACAAAAGATAGTCATTCTCAAGGATGCATATCCACACTGGAAAGTCATCACATATGTTTCTCAGCAGAAGACACAGTTGTCAAATCGAGATACGTATTGAGTATCGAAGTCCTACTTTTGTGTATTGAGTATCGAGTAAAAACAAGCTCCAATAACATTCACTTACATATATAATGCGGCATGTCTGGCCGGACAAGGACCTCCTTCATTAGATCAGCTAGGGTTTGAACTGGCTCTGATGGATGAAATGTTGCTTCCAAAGTAAGATTGTCAGGAAATCGCACCCTTATTACAGCCTGTGTGATGAACAAAAGGTTAATTGTTGTTTTTCTTGTCAATTAGAGCCATTTATAAGAACATCATACAAGATGTCCAGGAGTTGCCTTATGAATTTTGGATCTTTTAGCAGCCTCTTCAGCTTCTCGGATTTTACGAGTCTTCAAGAACTTTTCTGTGGTACAAAGAACGATTCTAATAGTATTAGTACTGAATGATGCAGATATGCAAAGTTTATTTCTTACAGAAAATTCATAAAATGCAACACTTCTCAACTCAACAATGAACTAAAAAAATTTCTAAGGTCTAATCGATTTACCTTCCTTCTTCGTAGACATAAGATGAAAATAATCTTCAGGTGTAAAATCATAGAAACCATCCCTCTCCTCTGAGAAACAAACAATCAAATCAAGGATTTGTCAGGAGTGAATAAGAAATTAACCATTCTATGTTCATTGATAGCCTTCATTTTAAAAGATTTTTTTAAAATGGCATATATTCTATTGCAAAAGGAAAAGAGTTTCATTTGTCAGTGGCTACAGCAAGTAAACAACCTCCATAATTTACAACTTCAGCTGGTGTTTCAGAAGTTCTAAATGTATCAAACACACGAATCTCTCGGCCATACTTCTCCTTTGCAGCTCCAAGCTTGGCCTGCAAATACATGAATTGATGATTAATGCAAACTAGAATAAAGCTATATCATCAGTTAGATAACTTAGAAGTACTTCAGTAATTATCAAAGGCTGAAGCTGAAATCTCGGCCATCAAACAGGGGGGAAAAGTCACACCATCTTTGTGCACATTGGTGAACGAAGATATGAGGGATCAAGCTAAGACACATGATGAATGCTGCTCTACTGAACAACGAAAATGTCATAGATCAGAATATATATGCTCTCTGTGTTGCATTCACCAAAGTCAAATCTATACAATCGATAATGGCAGTAATCATACAAGAGCATCATCGTACCCAACTAACAAGTATAATATCTAGTCATCTACTCAGCTCAACTCAACTCATCTCAACGCATACAAAATACTTTGAGAACTATAAAGGATTCTTATTTACTTAATGCGTCCAGACTAGGGGCCAAAGATAGACTGGATAATATATGTTTGTACAAAAGAAGGCTAACATGCAAATATGACAACAGAAATAAAGCAATATAACAGTCCGTCAAGTTTGTCTAATATAAGAGGCTTATATTACTGAGATAGTAGCCATTCCTCGAATACCATACAAGAGATAAATGAGATGTCAACCTTGCAATTCAACGGGCTGGAATACAGGAAATGTGTGTCGTGTTTCACAAATTCTAACAGCTGACATTAATAGATGATGTGATGTGCTATATGGATATGGCATGGTGTGTGCCTTGTGATGCATATACTACCAAGGAAAAGTTTCCAAATACATGACTGCTTAGTCTGCTTGATTAAGGGAATGAGAGTTGCCTTACACAATCAAGTTGAGGTTGCCATTGTGTTCTACAAAGACTTTGTCTTGCCACATGAATTATCATATTCCAATCTTTTGACAGTTGTATCTCTATACTATAATAGGGATAAGACCATGTGGATGCATCTATGTCTTCTCAGGCCATATACATGACGGGATTAACTACGTTGTTGCCTTTGTCTTTGCCAATCTTTATAAGGATCATAACTAGGAATTCCTAGTACACATATTTTAGCAATGCCACGTAGTATGATAAAAGTAGTCCATATAACAGCTTTGAGTCGATTTACAGTCCTCCCATGCCGACAAAGCACTTTTGAGTTTTCTACAAAATTGGCTCAAACCAAAGAAAAATCAAGTACCCGAGTTCTTTCTTCAACAAGCGTAACTAATGAGCCAAAACATAGCAACAACAAAAACTTAGATATCGGAGAAACAGGCGAAAACCCTCACTCTTATGCATTACATGTAACCAACAACAATATAATAACTCCCGAAGCAGCAGAAACAAACAATGAAACCAAGCTTATAAATAATTCGACAAAAGAGGATAACAGAATCAGGAAACTAATTCAATTTAGCTAGCCATGATTCCTCCTCAATGCTTAAACTGTAACTCGAATTAGGTTTGTTCATGGTCTTTGCAATCAGAGTTCACATCCAAAAAACATAAACACTAGCACGATTCATTATAACAAAAAAAAAAAAAAAACTCAGCTAATAACATGAGCTGCAGCCAAAAACAAGAACCCGATCGAACAGAACCAGCATAAAAGCACCGGATTTTCACAAACCCAAATAATAGTAGTACAATCTTCAAAAGAAAACGAGGACGATGAAGAAATAAAAGTGCAAGAGTACCTTGGCAGCCTCAGCTTCCATGGGATCGATGTTAGTCAATCTCCTTCGCTTTAGATATCGTGGGGATGAAAACCTCATTCGTCGGTTACGATGGAATCCTAGTCAGCCCCGGTATTGTGATTTCTCCTTGTTTTATATCCTCTCTCCTCCCATCTCTTCTCCTAGTATATAATGAACAAAATCTTAGTAGAAGAGGGAAAAAAAAAAAAGATATCAGCATATTTTTGGAAATTCTTTCACACGACCAAAAGATGACATGAATAAATAATAAAGATTACAAATTAATAATTAAATCTCGATTTTTATTATACCGTGTTTGAATATCGATTGTTTATGCATTTATATACAAACGATAACTCCATAAATATATCATAATATAAGAGAAATTTTAAAAAATAAAGAAGTTATATAAATAAATTTTGAATCCTTAGTCCGAGTCATTTTTAATTTTGTTTTTATTTTTGAAATATTTTTTTTTGAAAACTCAAAAAAAAAAACAAATCAATTAGATAATTTTGATAGAGAAAAAGAAAAATGATGAAAAAAAAGATAAAAATGAAAAGAGTTTATGCATAGTTCGAGCATATGTAATCTGATGAGAATACTAATTTTCGTGCCCTTTTTCATGATCTCTACATTAGGTATGCTTAGCGTGACATGTTGTTTAGTATCTACCATCTTAGGGTAACTTGTATTTCTTTCTAACACCACCATATCATACTTTTACTTTTAAAATTGCTCAAATGGGTATAGCGTTTGTAATAACTTGGGACTGTGGATAGACTTAGTTTTTAATGTTTTCAAAATCCTTAGATTATGGTGATTCAAGAATCATAGGTTTTTTAAGACTTTTCAATTCAAAGTTTTTGCTAACTCAAGAAGAGTGCTATGCGATTGAAAAATAAAAGTTTAAAGTTTTAAAAAAAAAAAGATCTTTGTGATCCGTCTTACCTTTCCTATCATATAACTATATTTTCATTCTCCTCTTTCTATTATTTTCATGTTAAGGGAGTCGCGATGCAAAGTCATTTAAAAAAAGGTGAATTTTTTGAAAAAAGAAGATGATCCTAATGTAACACATAAAATTGCTAGCACTTGTTTTATGCTTTGTTTTTCTAATGTGGGATATGAAAGTGCTAAAACGTTTATAGTAGAGACTAAGGGGTTGTTGAACAGTCGATTTCTCGATGTTACTTTCAAACTAATGAAGATTAGTTTGTTAGTAAAATTATTTAGGAGGTACTGCAGCAATACGGAACCTTATTGTAGTAATGTTTCTTATTTTGATATTAGTCTTATGTCGAAGTTGATTACCAGTAGCGTTAAATATTCTGAAAGCAGAAAAGTAATTGCACAAATGATTTTTATACTAGTTGGACAATATAGTTAAAATATGATTATATCCCTTATTCTAATCTTCCCTTGACAATCAGTGAGGGGGTTAGAAAAAAAAGAAGGAAAATGATATACAAAAAACACAGTGTATTTTTCTATTTTGCGTCAGTTCTATCACATCTAGACATTTAAAATCAACCCGCAAGTTCATCTTTAACCTTAACAAGAGTCTATAATAGTTACTGTGTTGGAATGCTACTGTATAATATGTGCTTCGTATAAGTAGCCACCTCTTGGCATTTTCGAGGTGACTGATGGCCGTGATCTGTCCTAAGAGACCACATGGTGCTTGTGCGACAGATCGTCTAGGAAATAGGATAAGTCAAGATGATAGTACTAAGTATGATTGTTTTACGCTCACAATCAATGTGTCACTTTATAGTATGTAAAAGACAAACACAAACCAATAACAAGATCTATTCTTCTCGTAATCAAGACTTGAATCAGTTTCTTGATCTTGTTTGTTAGAAACTTGCACTATTCTTTTCGTGCTTCACAAACTTGCTTTCATATTGTTAGTTCAAATCTTCAACAATCAACTTTAGAGAAATGTTCACTTGGTAGCCTTATTGCACAGTTCACTTCAGAGTTTTGGAGATTAAAAAAGGGTTCTTATTCTGGACATCAGTCATTAGTATTTATAGGCAACTCCAAGGAAATAGTCGTTGTTGAATTCGTCCTTTCTTGGAATATCGTTTTTCTGTTTTTCTGAAAACAATTTGTCTAACCCGTGACTTCTATTCCTAAAGTAGAAAGGACGTTGACACTGTGCAAAAAGTACCTTGTGAATCTTGTGTTCATTTGAACCCATCTGCTTCACTCAGTATTACTGTGCTTCATACCTTACTGTAGCAATCCTTTACACAGAAGCTGTTTAGGATTAACCAATCCTTACTACTGATGTTCAATTGCTCAAACCTTGTTGTCTCTTTACTCATGACCTTAATGTCGTCAACTTTGCTGCATTCCTCTCTAAACCTTGTTACACACATATTACGACTCACTTTCCAAGTAGTCAAGTCCTTAGCCTTTATGTATACTGAAACTATCTTAGACTAAAGTTTGCTAATCACTTAATTTCTATATATTAGGGATGTAGACTTAATAATCTTCCCCTAAATTGATGATAGCAAATCTTTATCTAAATAGCACAAAGATCTTCTTTTTATATGCAACAAATTGAAATGAAAAATTTACATAAGTTAGAGACACACAATTCAACTCATTTCTATAATGCTTATGTCTCTTTGAAACAATAGGATCATCAGAATCTCTCCCCCTCTTTGGTTGAGTCCTTGGAGGTACATCACCCCTTGTTGATGGTGTCTGCTTTCTGGATGAGAGTTATTATGTTTCCCTAGTAGAGCCTTGTTGTGTTTCTCCAGTGTACCCTTGTCGTGTAGACATAAGTGTTTGATCCAAGGCCTGACTGAAGGAATCCAGGTTGCCCCTTATACTTTACTCTGTTCTGTCCTCTGATTAGCATCTCTTTCTTCTTGAAGACCAACAAGGATTTGATTGAGCAAAGTGTCTATCTGTCTTTGAGACATTATTGTAGAGTAGAATACACTTTATAGTCTAGACAGTTGGTGCTGTAGACTCTCCCCTGGTGTGCTATCATCAATGAAGGGGAAAAGAGTGCTTCCAATCAGATGTTTACTAAGTATGTTGATCTTGGATTCGATTTAGAAGAATGTTGTATCAGTCTTGGATTGATTTTTCTCCATCAGTATCTTAACCATAACAATGTCATCAGCTAGGGAAGATGTTTTCATTTCCATGTTATCTTTGAGGCACTCCATCTATTCAGTTATGGTGTTGTTGGTCAGTGTTGATAGACTCATCTTCCTTGTTGTGTTCTTATTGAGTCAAACCCATGATGTACACAAATTAAGTGATAGGCAACCCCTAGTCTTAGAATGTCCCATTATGTACTAAGGTTGAGACTTGTCTACTTAGAAAGTGAACCTGCAATGGGTGCGTAGTAAGGCTAATTCAGAAAGGAATACAATAAGGCTGGTTTAGAGAGGAACGTAGTAAGACTGGTTCAGAAAAGAATTCAGTAAGAATCGCAGCATTGAGGTTATGAGTAAAATGACAATAAGGCTTGAGCATTTGGGTTTTTCAGTAAGGACTCGTTTATCCTGGATTGTTTCTATATGAAAAGGGTTATTGCAGCAAGACATAAGGGTAGTAAGGCTAAGTTCAACAGAAGGGTCTAGATGTAGTCAAGGTTCATATATTGCCTTTTGTACTATGTCAGTGTCCTTTCCTACATCAAGAACCAAAGGTCACGAGTTTGTGAATATGATTCCAGGGTGACATGAAAGTGATGTTTCAAAGAAAGGATGACTTCAATAACGGCTTGAAACTTAGGATTGCCTATAAATGCAAAGACAATGCCCAAGGTTTTAGAACTTTCGAATCCTTGAATCTCCTTTGCTCTGAAAGAAAGACAAGTGTAGTAAGGCTTCAAGTGAATAGTGTGAGAAGTTGATAGTTGAAGATCTGAACCAGCCATTTGAGAGTAAGATTTGAATAAAGGATTGTGTTGGTTTGCAGAGGATACTCAAGAAGGGGGATGAATTGAGTACCAATGGATTTTCAAACACTTTTTCACTTTCTTGATGTGGAAGGCCCAAGTCTTTAGGAAGACTTGGGTCTTTCTCAACCTGTTAACTTGTTTGAAGGTCACCAACTGTTTTGTATGCTTGTTTATTGTGTGATCAAGAAGCAAATTTGTAAAAAGAGAATGGACATAGTGTTTATACTGGTTCGTCTTTTTCCTAAAACTATGGAACAAAAGATTTACATCTAGTATCTAGCGGCATTTTTGAGAACTTTGCACTATGATCTCCTTCACTAGTACTATGATCTCCTTCACTATGATCTCCCTCTCCTTCACCAATCCTCCAGATCAATGTCAGAGAACCCATGTATCACCAACACCCTAATAACACAATCAATAGCAATTACAACTTGTACTAATCTCTAAACATCACTATCAGTACACCCTGTTCTATCCTAGATTAAGCCTTAGCCCCTCTAGTTCATATCCTCCCTGACAGAACTCTTGTACCCTCACCATCAATCCTATGTAGCAACACCTTGTAGTTATCTTGTCCTTAATCTCCTAGATTGTACTCCTTGCAACTTGGCACCCTTATCTTCAACAAGGCCCGGGGGCCTTCCTCTGTTTTGAACCGAGGAAGTCATCTTGATTAACTCTCCAGTCAATCAACAAAAGCAGCTTGTGTTAGTTATTATGTGTGTTAGCTCCAAAACACGAAGAGATCATTGTCTTAGGCTTATGGATGTTTTTGGAGCTGGATTGAACTTCTATGGATGACAAGTTTGCTCTTTGTTCTTTGATTGCAATATGATAGTAGGGTTGTGTAGGGAATCGGTATATTTGCTTTCTGGTGATGATCTCCCTTTTATTGAAATCCAAGAATTAGCAAGTTTGCATCTCCATCTTCATTTAGACAATAATCTGAACTTCTTTTCATGCTTAGGCCTCCAAAACTATTCATATCTACAAAACATTACAAAATCGATTTGTAACAAAATATTCAAATTTTTCTCAATATATTGTTAGTCCATATATAAGGTGATAGGAATGTGCAATCCCTCCAATTATATAGAAATTGATGTAACAAATCTGAGATGTATTAATCATAATGCAGTTAGGTTATTTAGGCTAGAAGACAAGTAGGTAGTTGCAGTATAGGTTGGATGCTGGAGAGCAGACCGCTGCAGATGATGATGATCAGATGAGCCACCAGATACAGACTACTACAGAGGGCTTTGGATAAACAACTAAGGCATTAATTAACAACAAAAGAACTTCAAAGTCTTCAGGATCTAGGAACTGAGCTTGTAGACAAGGACCAACACAGAATACATCAATGTGCAACAGATCTGGGTGTAGATGAGGTTGCAGCAGGGATTGGTGCAGACGAGGTTTCATAGTACAACATGCAGACTAGGTGCAGCAGAGTGGTTGCTGATAGTGGGGTCAGAGGTCTGGAGTCAGTCAAATAAAGATTTCAGTTAAAACAGCAACGACACAAATTCTGGAGATAGTGGACTCCCAGCATCAAACACAAGATGGTGGGGGACACGAATGGTAATATGTCAGTATCAGAAACAATGTCAAGCTACAATAGGTTCGTTTCCTAAGCCTATAAAAGGAAACCAATGAAGCACTTTGAAAAATGCTGTTGAATAAGGATTGAAAGGCAAAGGTGCAAAAGCAATCAAACGTTCACAAATTACTCAAGAGAACTGAATTGTGAAAACAAGAGTTCACTAGTTTGCAAGAAGAACACACTCTGCAACAGAGTTCAGATTGCTGAATTTATGTGAAGATCGTGGGTCTTTACCTTTTTTGCAAGTTGTCTAGCTTCTAAAAAGAAGTTGTGTTGTAAGTTAAAAACAAGAGGATAATGATACTCACCTCTTGGCTTGACTACACTAGTCACCAAGGGAAGACTCGACTAAGATCTTATTTATCAATTGATAACAAGTGTCTTAACCACTATAAATACTCTGCCTCTTTATTTACTTCCATTGTTTGATATTTAGAACTGTTAGAAATCAATCCTTATAGCAAAATGGTGACAAATTCCAAGAATTGAAATCTCTGCAGTAGACCTTGAACTGTTAGTTGTAGACTGTCTAAGTAGTCTGTATAGAACAGTGGTATGCAAACTCATAATCCACTACATAAAATTGATAAAATTTGAATTAACCTATTCACCCCCTCTAGGTTATATCTTGGACCTTACAATTGATATCAGAGCCTGACTTTCCAGACTTAACAATTCTTGGAAAGAAAAGGTAATATATCTTTCTAGACTTTCCTGACTTTCCAAACTAAGAATGCTTGCACATCTCAACTCAATAGACGAAAGGATGCAAGACAATGTCCTGGAAGGACCTAATGTTCCAATGATGCCAGATCCAAAGGATTCAACAAAAGAAGTTCAACAACCAAAATCCCTCTGGTCCAGAGAAGACTAAGATCTGGAGATGGTTGATAAAAAAGCTGTAAATCAAATATTCAAAAATCTCTTGATGACAACATGTTTGAGATAGTGGTTCATACGAAAATAACAAATGAAGCAATGAGATCAATGATGCTCTACTGCTAAGAAATGAAAAAACCAATGAGATCAGGGAAAACAAGAAGGATGCATTAATACGACAATACGAACTTGTCTCAATGAGATCTGATGAGAATCTCACTACTTTCTTCGAAAGGTTCAATGTTCTCATCAACAATCTCAAAACCTTAGGAAAGACTTTAGAAAACAAGGAAGTCAACCTAAAGTTTGTGAGATCTCTTGGCGAAATCTGGAGTACAAAGACCACAGCCATAAGAGAATCCAGAGATCTAACAAAAATGTCCTTGGCTCAACTATATGGTGTATTGCATACCTACAATCTTGAAGTTGAGCAAAAGGAACAAATAGATGATGCAAGAAAGAAGACCTTGGCCTTCAAAGCTCAGGAAAGAGTTCTGAAATCCATGGCAGAAGAGGAGACTAGTGATACCTCGTCTGCAAGTGAACAAGGTCTATCTGAAGAACTGGCATTGATGGGAAAAAGGTTCAAGAAGCTATTCAAGAAAAGAACTTTCAAAAAGAACTTCCCCTCAAAAACCAATGATGCAGAAAAGAAAGTCCTGCAGAAAAAAAACATATCTACTGTAGCAGGCGTGCAGAAGAAGAGTGTCTCTGTTGCAGCATATGTGCATAAGAGTCAACGCTTTGCTGCATAGACTATGCAAAAGATTAAAAGCTCAACTGCACAAATAGTACTGAGTAAGAGTAGTATGCTCAAGAGATCTCTACTGCAAAGTAAGATCTCTACTGCTCAACCTCAGAAGAGTTGAAGCAGATTATCAGTACATACTTATGACAAATACCATAAGGAGCAGAAGGCAAGGAATTCTAAAAAGGAATTCAAAGAAAGGCCTTATGAAGCCCAGCATGCACCTAACTACTCAGTATGGAATAAATCCTATAGAACAACTTAGAGAAAGCCATATTCGAGACACATCTGCTCACGTCAAGCGCTGCAAACGAAGTGGAGCAGACCCCTAAGAAGCATAAGACCAAAGGTCTACTGCTTTACCAGTGGCATAATTTGCCACAAATCATTTGAATGCTGAAACTCACATAAGAAGATAATTCAACTGTGGATTTGAAAAGCTAACCAATAAGGACCCAAATGAGTGGGTACCATGTACAAGCTCTCCATGTTGTCATTGCAGGAGAAATAAAAGGGCATATGGTATTTGGACAGTGGATGCTCAGGACACATGATAGGAAACAAATCCATCCTTTAAGACTACAGAAAAGAACAAGGACCTCTTGTTATGGAATCCTTGGTACAGGTTCCTTGATCTTTAGAGATGTTTCTTATGTTAAAGGCTTAGAACATTACCTGCTATCCATTAGTCAATTGTGTGAGAAACATTATGATGTCTCATTCATTTATGATACATGCCAAGTAAAGGATAAAGCCACACAAGAAGTCAAATTACTAGGAGTAAGGAAAGAAAATATTTATGCAGTACACTTTGATTTATCATAGTCAGGACAAATAACATGTTTCTATACTAAAAAATCTGAAGATACAAACTTGTTATGACATAAAAGATTAGCTCATCTTAATTTCAAAACTATAGCCAAACTATCCTCAGAAAACCTAGTAAGAGGACTTTCTCAAATAAAATTCAAAAAAGATAAAATATGCAGATCATGTCAGAAAGGAAAGCAGACTAGGACAAGCTTTAAACCCTTAAACTCCTCAGAATCAATTAGAATTCTTGAATTGTTACATATGGATCTTTTTGGTCCAGTTGAGGTGGAAAGCTTAAACATAAAAAATTACACTCTAGTTATAGTAGATGATTACTCTAGATATACTTGGGTAATGTTCTTACACAAAAGAGTGAAACGTATAGTTTGCTGACAAGGTTCCTTTGACAGATCGAAAATGAAAAAGGAATAAAAGTAATCACAATTAAAAGTGATCATGGTACTGAATTTGATTAGATAGGAATAGATGTCTACTGCATTGATCATGAAATTAAACACAACTTCTCAGCACCTACAACACGTCAACAAAATGGTGTGGCTGAGAGAAAGAATAGAACACTAATAGTGGCAACTAGAACATACTTTCTGATGCAAACTTATCTAAACGCTTCTAGGCAGAAGCAGTTCATACAGCTCGCTATACTCAGAATAGATGCACAATTCACAAACTTTATAAGAAAACCCCCTATGAATTGTGGAAAGGAAAGACACCAAGTGTCAAATACTTTCATGCTTTTAGATGCATATGCTACATACACAACAATGATAAAAGCTATCTACATAAATTTAATCCTAAGATAGATGAGGGAACCTTCTTAGGATATTCAACAAACAGCAAAGCGTTTAGAGTATACAATAAAAAAACACAGACTGTTGAGGGGTCAGTTCATGTATCATTTGATGAAAAAGAAACATTCATAAGGGATGCAAATGTATTTGATGAGGAATATATATGCAATGAACAGACTGCAGAAGAGGTCATTAAGACTGCAGACAAGGAAGAGTCATCTGCACACAATGCCACTGTAGTAGAGGCAGAAGAACAACCTCAACAAGGACTGGAAGACAAACAAGATCCTCCAGACCAATATTGGTCCCTTCAGGCCCCAAGACTCTCAACAGAGTCAATCCAGATGGATCTCATACTTTAATTGGAGAATCTGATAGGATGACAGAAGCAGAGGCTGTTCAACTAGCTCAACTGCAGAAGAAGATTGCCAACAGGTCAACAAGATCTAAGGAGGCTCACATTCTCCTAAATGGCACTATGGAATTCAAGGACTCCACCTTGAAGACAACCAGGCTAAGACATACAATACTCAGACGAATTGAGTTTTTGAACAACCCCATAATTGAAGCTGAGCTCAAGAAGCTCTTGACAAAGCATGTCCTTGCTGCCATAGAAGAAATATATGATTTTCTCTCAAGACATGACTTGGGAGAATATCTACCATCAGGTGATGATGGAAATGATAGAGATGACCAACCATAACCTAATGCTCATGATGATGATGATGATATCATCAATCAGGTTGCAAGAGAAGGAGTCCAGGAACAAACTATTCTAACTGAGACTGTAATAGAATAACCAGCTGAGGAACCTGCGGAAGAGAAACCTACAGACGAGGAAAAGGCTATGTAACAGAAGAATCTACTATAAAGACACACGTAGTGATAGCTCTGGCAGCTGAAGATCAAGCAACTGAGGTTCTTGAACCCACAGAGGTTGACCAACCTACAGCTAAAGGCACTACTGAAGCACTACCTGAGATACTTCATGAGGTGACAACAGAGAAAGAAACTCATGAAGAACATGAAGAAAAATTCCATACTGTAGATGAGCTAATGATAGCCACATCAACAGTAGGATGGGATCTAACGATACATCACACTGCAGCTAAGGCAAAGAATATAGACGAGGCAGAACAATCCACCTCAACTTGTCTAGCCCTATAAAATCTGTCTAATATGCTGTTTACACCACCTTTCCTCTTTGGAAAGTTGCAAAAACAAGTAGATCCACCCTCCATACAAGCTGCGAAAGACATGCCAACCAACAGTACCTCTGCAGAGCAGACAACCCATTCTTCTGTAGTGCAGACCATGAAGGCAGCCTTAGATGATGATGTTCAAATTCTCTCAATACAATCAAGACCATCTGCACAAAGACTACCCTCCTCCACTTCAACGGATACAACAGACTATAGATCAAGAAAATTGGACCAAGAACTCTACAACATGCATGAATGGAACAGAGATGCCCTACATGAGTTACTTGACACCCTGCAGCCGATAGGAGAAGAGTTTGAACATGACAGGGAAATCCGAACTCAGGGCTTTGAAGAACTTAGAACATCTCTACAAAACATTAACAAATCGATTTGTAACAAAATATTCAAATTTTTCTCAATATATTGTTAGTCCATATATAAGGTGATATGAATATGCAATCCCTCAAATTATATAGAAATTGATTTAACAAATCTGAGATGTATTAATCATAATGCAGTTAGGTTGTTTAGGCTAGAAGTCAAGTAGGTAGTTGTAGTCTAGGTTGCATGCTGGAGAGCAGACCACTGCATATGATGAAGATCAGATGAGCCACCAGATACAGACTACTATAGAGGGCTTTGGATAAACAACTAAGGCATTAATTAACAACAAAAGACCTTCAAAGTCTTCAGGATCTAGGAACTGAGCTTCCAGACAAGGACCAACATAGAATGCATCAATATACAACATATTTGGGTGTAGACAAGGTTGCAGCAGGGATTGGTGCAGACGAGGTCTCACAGTATAGCATGCAGACTAAGATGCAACAGACTAGGTACAGCAGAGGTGGTTGATAATGGTGGGGTCAGAGGTCGGGAGTTAGTCAAACGAAGATTTTAGTTAAAGCAGCAACGACACAAATTCTGGATATAGTGGACTCCCAGCATCAAAAACAAGATGGTGGGGGACACGAATGGCAAGATATCAGTATCAGAAATAGTGTCAAGCTACAGTAGGTTCTTTTCCTAAGCCTATAAAAGGAAACCAATAAAGCTCTTTGAAAAATGCTGTTGAATTAGGATTGAATGGCAAGCGTGCAAAAGCAATCAAACGTTCATAGATTACTCAAGAGAACTAAATTGTGAAAAGAAGAGTTCACTAGTCTATAAGAAGAATACACTCTACAGCAGAGTTCAGATTGCTGAATCTATGCGAAGGTCGTGGGTCTTTATCTTTTTTGCAAGATATGTAGGTTGTAAAAAGAAGTTGTCTTGTATACTAAAAACAAGAAGATGGTGATACTCACCTCTTGGCTTGACTACACTGGTCACCAAAGGAAGACTGGACTAAGCTCTTGTTTATAAATTAATAACAAGGGTCTGAACCACTATAAATACTGTGCCTTTTTATTTGCATTAATTGCTTGATATTTAGAACTGTTAGAAATCAATCCTCACAGCAGTAGACCTTGAACTGTTAGTTGCAGACTGCCCAAGTAGTCTGAATAGAACAGTTGTCTGCAAGCTCATAATCCGCTGCATAAAATTGATAAAATTCGAATTAACTTATTCACCCCCCCCCCCCCTCTAGGTTATATCTTGAACCTTATATAAGGTATTCAGAATAATTAACGAAGACCTAAAAAACTCCACATAATCAGCAAAATAGAAACCTTCCATGTTTATGATATATATATATATGGAAACTGGGGAATGCTTGCGCCTTGGTCACACCTATCTCAGTTTTGATCCCAACGAGGAAGGCCCGGATCTTCATGTGGTTCTCTAACAATCTATACGCAAGATCAAGTTGTTTAATCAATGTCATTATCAAAATATATGAACCCAATAATATTCCCCTTTTTTGATGATGATAACTAATTGATGGCCTATTTAGCACAAGGTGTAAGGCCCAAGATTCAACCTAGAGGAGGGGGGGAGGGGATGAATAGGTTATTTTAAAAATTATTCTAACTTTTGATACGGCAGGCTAGTTCTTTGCATACCACTATTCTATATAGATCACTTAGGTAATCTGTAGATGATGCTTGGCGATATGCAACAGAGAATTTAAACTCTTTGAGTTTATCTCTGTTTGGATGTGATGATTTGTTTCTAACCGTTCTAAATATCAAGAAATAAAGGCAAGTAATAGACACAGTATTTATACTGATTCAGACACTCGTTATCAAATGATAATCGAGAGCTAAGTCCAGTCTTCCCTTGATGACCAGTGTAGTCAAGCCAAGATGTGAGTATCATTATCTTCTTATTTATAGCTTACAAGAAACTTCTTTTTAAAAGCTATATAACTTGTACAAAAGATGAAGGACTCAGATCCTTTGCACAGATCCAATCTATTGGACTCTGTTGTAAGATGTGTTCTTCTGCAGTCTAGTGACACTTCTTTCACTGTGATCTTCACGAATTAGCTCTCTTGAGTAATCTTTGAACATTTGATTGCTTTGCATGCTTGTCTTTCAATCACATTCAACAGCCTTACTTCAATGAACCTCAACGATTCCTTTTTATAGACTCAGGGAACGAACCCAGCAAACATGATACTGTTGCTCATGTGACACCTTCCACTAGTGTCCCCCACCATCTTTTTTCTGATGTTGGCAGTCCACTTACTTCAGGATTTATGCCATTACTGTCTGTATCTCAAATCTTCGTTTGAATGAGTTCAGACCTTTGACCCCACCTTAGCAACCATCTCTGCTGCACTCAAGTCTGTTGCAACTTCCAGTCTGCATCCAGTATTATAAGACCTAGTCTGCACTCTGATAGGAATGGGCAATCCCTTCGTTTGTATAGAAATTGATGTAACAAAACTTAAATGTATTAATTGTAATATAGTTAGGATGTTCACGCTAAAAGTCAGATAGGTAGTTGCAGTCTAGATTAGATGCAAGAGTGCAGATGGTTGCAGATGCATACTACTACGAAGACTTTGGATGAACAACTAGTATATTGACAAGCGACGAAAGAACATGAAGGCTTCACAACAAAGGACTGAGGTTGCAGACCAGGACCAACACGGCAAGACATAAACTGAATCAGAGACTGTGCAGACGAGATGTTGCAATAGAGACTGTGTAGAGACGAGATGTTGTAACAGAGACTGTGTGCAGACGAGATCATGCAGCAATTTGAATTGCAGTAGAAGATGATTGCCGGTGTGGGGTCAGAGGGTTGAAGTCAGTAAAATGAAGATTCAAGTTAAAGTATCAACTGTACTAATTCTGGATTCAATGGATTGCCATCATCAGAAACGAGATAGTGGAGACATCAGTGGTCTCTCAACATCAGAAACAAGATAATGGGAAACATGAGTGGACTGCCAGTAATAGTACGTTGGAATAAGGGTTCGTTCCTTGAGCCTTTAAAAGGGAACCGATGAGGCTTATTAAGAGGAGCTATTTTTGAACGTTGATTCAAAAGCAAAAGAGTGCAAATCAATCAAGCAACAAAAAGATTACTCAAGAAAGCCAAGTCGTGAAGATACAATCGAAAGTGTTACTAGTCTGGAGAAGAACAAAATCTTGTAGCACAGTCCAGAGTTCGGATCTGTGCAAAGTCTCTAGGTTCTTCGCTTTTCATACGAGTTTGATAACTTGTAAAAGGAAAGTTTCTTGTAAACGAAAACAAGAAGATAGTGATACTCACCTCTTGGATTGACTACACTAGTCATCAAGGGAAGACTGGACTATGTTCTTGATCATCATTTGATATCGAGTGTCTGTACCATTATAAATATTGTGCCCACTTACTGCTTTCTTTATACTGATACTTAGAATTGCTTTTAACAAATTATCACAGCCTAACTCGAGATAAAGACTCAAGGAGTTGTAAATCTCTAGTGCAGACCAGATAGTATCATTTGGAGACTACCTAATTAGTTTGCACTCAATACTAGTCTGCACAATATCATTATTCCGTAGAAAAGATTAATAAAATCTCAAACAACCTATTCAGCCCCCCTCTAGGTTGAAACTCAAACCTTACAATTGGCATCAGAGCCTGACTTTCCAGACTTAACGGTTATTGGAAAGAAAAGGTCACATATTATATTTGCAAAGAAGTTACTAACAGTTTGTTTGTGTGAAGATTATTGTGGCACCACCAAAATTTCCTAAATGTCCAAACAGTGGAGAACCCCCAACTTGCTGCTTCGACAAGTTCAATCACTGGAAGCTGAGAATGCTTGCACATCTCAACTCCATTGATGAAAGGATGCAAGATATTGTCCTGGATGGACCAAATGTTCCAATGATGCCAGATCCAAAGGACTCATCAAAAGAAGTACAACTACCAAAGTCCCTCTGGACCATAGAAGACTGGGATCTAGAGATGGTTGGGAGAAAAGCTCTAAATCAAATCTTCAAATCTCTAGATGACAACATGTTCGAGATTGTGGTTCATGCCAAGACAGCAAATGAAGCATGAGAAACTCTAATGTTAAGAAACGAAGGAACCAATGAGATCAGAGAGAACAAGAAGGATGTATTGATACAACAATACGAGCTGGTCTCCATGAGGTCTGATGAAGATTTGACAACCTTCTTTGAAAGGTTCAACATTCTCATCAACAATCTCAAAACCTTGGGAAAAACTTTCGAAAATAAGGAAGTCAATCTCAAGTTTGTAAGATCTCTTGGAGAAATTTGGAACACAAAGACAACAGCAATAAGAGAATCCAGAGATCTAACAAAGATGTCTCTGGCTACTCTTTATGGTGTTATGCACAACTATAATCTTGAAGTTGAGCAGAAGAAGCAGATTGATAACGCAAGAAAGAAAACCTTAGCCTTCAAAGCTCAAGAAAGAGTTTTGAAATCCATGGCAGAAGAGGAGAACAGTGACACCTCATCCGCAAGTGAAGAAGATCTATCAGAAGAACTGGCACTAATAGGGAAGAAGTTCAAAAAGTTTTTCAAAAAGAAAACCTTCAAAAAGAACTTTCCCTGAAAAATCAAAGATGTAGACAAGGAAGTCTCCTACAACTGTGGCAAACCAGTTCACTTTGCTGCTCAGTACAAACAACCAACTCAAGACTCGTCTGCACCAAGGTTTAAAAAGGACCACAACAAAGTCACCCCTAGGAAGAAGGAAAGAAACAAGGCATATGCAGCAAAGACATGGAGCGATACAGACTCTGATGATGAAGATATCATGTCAAATACTCACCTATGCCTCATGGCAAAAGAAGAAGAACAAAAACAGGTATTTGATCTTTCTGATTCAGAAGCTACTACAGAGGAATTGAAGGAGGCACTTCAAGAAACCTCTGAAAGCTTCATTTCTTTTCTAAAAGAAAATAAGGAAAATCTTAAGCAAATTGCAACTCTTAGGGAGAAATACAATTCAAATGAAGAGACTAAAAATAGTCTAATCAATGCTCAAGAAAAACTGAAAGAAGCTGATGAAAAAGTGAAACTTCTCAATGCAGTGGTGGAAACACTTACCTTGAGAAACACTGAGCTTCAAAAGCAGGTAGATGCCCGGAATGGCAAGACCTTAGATCTACAAAAACTAATCAATATAGGTCAATCCTCCCATGATAAAACTGGGATAGGATACAGTGATTGGTTAAAAAATAATAAGAATAAAAAGGTAATCACCAAGAAAGACAAGCAGACCAATATATCTACTGCAGCAGAGATGCAGACGAAGAAAGCCTATACTGTAGAATATGTGTATAAGAATCAACACTCTACTGCACAAACTATGTAAAGTAGAAATAACTCAGTTGCACCAGCAATTCTGAAAAGGAACAATATTCACAAGAGATCTGTAATGAAAAATAAGACCTCTACTGCTCAGCCTCAAAAGAGCTGGAGCAGACTACCTGCATATATGAATAGTAAGAAGAGAGTAAGAAACTCTCAAATGCAATTTAGTGAAGGACCCCATGAATCTCAATATACATCTGACTACTCAGTATGGAATAACTCCTTGAGATCAATATGGAGAAAACCATACTCGAGACACACATGCTCATGTCAAGAGAAACAGACCAGTTGGAGCAGACTACTAAAAAGCACAAGACCAAAGGTCTACTGCTTTACCTGTGGCAAACTTGGCCACAAATCACTTGAATGTTGGAACACACATAAAAGGATAGTTCAAGTGTGAGTTCCAAAAACTAACCAATAAAGACCCAAACGAGTGGGTACCATGTACAAAGTTCTTTATGTTTTCATTACATGAAAAGAAAAAAGGGATATGATACTTGGATAGTGGATGCTCATGACATATGACTGGAGACAAATCCAATCTTGAGGATTTCAGAAAGGAGCAAGGACCTCTTGTCATATTTGCAGGAGGGAAAGCAGGTATTATTAAAGGTTACGGAACCCTTGGTACAGGTTCTTTAATCTTTAGAGAAATTGCTTATGTCAAGGTATAGAACATAACCTGCTATCCATTAGCTAGTTATGTGATAAGAACTATGATGTGTCATTTACTCACAATACATGTCAAGTAATAAATAAAATGACAAAAGAATGAATCAAATTACTAGGAATTAGAAAAGGGAATATATATGCAGTAGATTTCAACTCCTCACAGTGAGAATAAATTACTTGTTTCTATACCAAAGAAGCTGAAGATACGAATTGGTTATGGTGCAAGAGGCTAGCTCATCTGAACTTCAAAACCATAGCAAAATTATCCTTAGAAAACCTAGTAAGAGGACTCCCACAAATAAAATTCAAGAAGGATAAGTTATGCAGACCATGTCAGGAAGGAAAGCAGACTAGAACAAGCTTTAAACCTTTAAACTCTTCAGAATCAACTAGGATTCTTGAACTACTGCATATGGATATCTTTGGTCCAGTTGATATAGAAAGCTTAAGCAGGAAAAGATATACTCTAGTTATAATAGATGATTACTCTAGGTATACCTAGGTAATGTTCCTACATAAAAAGAGTGAAACATGGAGTCTGCTAACAAGGTTCCTTAGACAAGTCCAAAATGAAAAAGGGATAGAAGTAATTACAATCAAAAGTGATCATGGTACTGAGTTTGATCAGACAGGAATATATGTCTACTGCAATGATCATGGAATTAAACATAATTTCTCAACACCTAGATCACCTCAACAAAATGGAGTGATTGAGAGAAAGAATAGGACACTCATAGAGACAACTAGAACAATGCTTGCTGATGCAAACCTATCTAAAAGCTTCTAGGCAGAAGCAGTAAACACAGCTTGATATATTCAAAATAGGTGCACAATTCACAAGCTTTATAAGAAAACCTCATATGAACTGTGGAAAGAAAAAACACCAAGTGTTAAATACTTTCATACCTTTGGATGCATATGCTCTATACATAACAATAATAAAAACTATTTATAGAAATTTGATTCTAAGAAAGATGAGGCAACCTTCTTAGGATACTCAACAAACAGTAAGGCATTTAGGATATGCAATAGGAAAACTCAGATTGTTGAGGAATCAGTTCATGTATCTTTTGATGAAAAAGAAACATTCCCAAGAGATGCTAATGTATTTGATGAAGAATGTGCATGCAATGAATAGACTGCAGAAGAAATCATTAATACTGCAGACAAGGAAGAGTCGTTTGCACATGATAACACTGCGGCAGAGGCAGAAGAACAACCTCAACAATAATTAGAATCACATGAACAAGACAAAGGAAGATGGATTAAGACACATACACAGGATGATATTATAGGAGATAAGAATACAACTGTGCAGACTAGGAGAGCAACAAATGCAGAATGCCTGGCTAGCTGTTTCATATTTGAAAAAGATCTAAGGTAATAAATGAAGCTCTAAATGATCCAAACTGGGTGGATGCAATGTAAGAAGAACTAAATGAGTTCAAAAGAAATGAGGTATGGTATCTCACACCAAGACCTAAAAACTATCCAGTTGTAGGATGCAAATGGGTGTTTAGAAACAAGTCTGACGAAAATGGTACAATCATTAGAAATAAGGCTAGATTAGTTGCAAAAGGATACTCACAAGAAGAAGGAATTGATTTTGATGAAACCTTTGCACCGGTAGCAAGATTAGAAGCCATAAGAATGTTCCTTGCCTATGCAACATATCAATGATTTAAAATCTATCAGATGGATGTAAAAAGTGCATTTCTGAAGAGAAAGCTACAAGTGGAAGTTTATGTCGAACAACCTCCTGGCTTTGAAGATTATGAATATCCAAATCATGTATATAGGTTAGATAACACATTATATGGGTTAAAACAAGCACCTAGGAAACTCTATCAACTTTTCTCTGTGTGAAAATAACTTTGAAAGAGGTAAGGTTGATACCACCCTGTTCTTAAAGAAACATAAGGAACACATTTTGTTAGTACAAATATATGTAGATGATATTATATTTGGCTGCACTAATGATAAGCTTTGTGAAAGATTTGCAGAACTAATGAAATCAAAATTTCAAATGAGCTTAATGGGAGAACTAAAGTATTTTCTAGGACTGCAAGTACAACAATTAAAAAAGGGAATTTTCTTAAGTCAATCCAAATACTTAAGGAACACTATCAAAAAGTATAGATTAGATAATGCTAGTCATATGAAGACCCCAATGAGCACATCAATAAAAATAGAAAAGGCTGAACCTGGAAAGAAAAAAAATCAAACAATGTATAGAGGCATAATAGGATCACTGTTATACCTTACTGCAAGCAGACCAGACATTCAATATGCAGTATGTGTCTGTGCAAGATATCAATTTGATCCTAAGGAATCTCACTACGTTGCAGTAAAGAGAATATTAAGATATCTTAAAGGAACTCCAAACCTTGGTGTATGGTATCCTAAGGATTCAGATTTTACACTAATAGGCTATTCAGATGCAGACTTTGCAGGATGTACAGTTGACAGAAAAAGCACAAGTGGATCTTGTCAATTCATTGGAGCAAGATTAATATCATGGTTCAGCAAGAAGCAGACTACTATGTCTACTTCCACTTCAGAAGCAGAATATATTGTTGTTGGAAGCTGTACTGCACAAATATTATAGATGAGGACACAACTCTCATCAAAGAGAAGCCAGAAATCCTCTGAATCTCATAGGAGTCCTTCAAGAAGAATTGAAATTCAAACAGGTGTGGTGTTTGACTTTAATTCAATCCATGATGAGCAAGAAGAAGTCAGAGATATAGCAGACCTGATCAAAGAGACTAGACTCAAGCCTCTGTGTGAGCGAACAAGCACAATATATAATGATGAAGTTCTGGACTTCATCAAGAAGGCACAAGTTGCAGACAGTTTGCAGAAAATCACTTACACCTCTACTTCAAGAGGAATAACCATTCAGGTGAACCCTGATGACCTTGCACAATGCTTCAATCTCCCAAATAAAGATACAAGGATCATTCCATCTGAAGTCGTCGAGCTGGGACGACAAGCCATGCTAAGTCAAGACAAATGGAATGAGGCAATAAGGACCATGAAACGATTCTTATCCAAAGAGCACAAATTGCTTGCTGACATCATGAAGAAAGAAATTCTCTCCAGAGAATTCAGCAAGGACCAAATAACCTCCGATCAACAGGAGATTATGTGTGTCATCCTTACAAAAACAAGAGTAAACTGGGCCACTTTACTCATGTATCAATTTGCAAGATCGGTGAGAGCAAGACTACCACTGTTCGGAAGAATAATCAGTATCCTTCTCAAACAGAAGATAAACCTCTCAGAAAAAGAAGGAAGGCCATGGAACCTATCCAAACAAATCAACATCAAAAAGATAGGAAAAACACCCTCAGGACTGACAAAGAAGCCTACAATCGAGCCACCCAAGACTTTGGAAGTAAAGACCCGACACAAGGCAAAGCAGACTAACACAGTAGTGGAGACTACTGCAGCACAGACTCAGTCTGCAATAGTGCAGACTGAGGAAGTCATTGATCAGTCTACAGTACTACAGACCAGGATGATAGCTGAGCCCTCTTCATCAAAAATACCACCAAAAGAACCAGAGATTGCAGCCCTTCATGACGCAAATATAGAAATTCAATTCCTCAAGGCTGGAGCAAGTGATGATTTGAAGAGTTTAATCTTGGAAGCTCAAGTAAGCTTTCAAGAGATAAGAGAAGGACCTCGAGCAGAAATTCAGACAAAGGCTTGTTGCAGAAGGCTACTCTCATGATGAAATAAGGGAGATTGAGGCCAAGATGTCAGATCTTCAGATAGAGCCAATCTCAGTGGACTCTACTGCACCAACTCTTACTATCAGACCCCTTGCAGTAGAACCAAAAACCACAACAGCAATTGTTCCGTTCTTAGGCAGTAGAATGGAGACTTCACAAATTGCAGATGACCGACCTACCACTGCCACTGCCATATGGACTACACCACCACCAACTCAAGAAAGACCCTCTCCTGAAAAGATCATTGAATCGGTCATGAAGACGGTCAAAGCAGTCGAGGCAAACCTACTGCAGCAGAAAATTATAGATTCTCAGCTCCTTGCAGAAAGGACTCGAGCCAAGATGAAGAAGAAGATTGAAAGTGACAAACTAATTCAGGAGTTTATGTCACAATACAATCTACCAATCAAGAGGCCAAGAACAACATCAACATCCATACCGAGTCAAGATCAGCCAGCAAGGACTACAAGAAGAATTACACGGTCTACTAGACCAAAGCTAATTCCTCAAGGACCCAAAACTCTGTACCAGATCAATCCAGACTAATCTCAAACACTGATTGGTGACATAACTGGAATGACGGAAGGGGAGATTCATCAGTTGATTGAACTCCAAAAGAAGTAAGTTAGCAGATCAACGAGACCTAAAGAGCCTCACTTCCTATTCAGTGGAACACTCGAGTTCAAGGACTCCACGCCGAAGATAAAAAGGCTCAGACATGCTCTCCTAAGGCACATAGAGTTTGTGAATACTCCAGAAATTGAAGCAGAACTCAAGAAAATCCTTGAGAAACACATCAAAGCTGCCACTGAGGAGGTCTATG